>JAFFZH010015780.1:2768-21715 GCA_018420115.1 Euura saliciscinereae | reverse complement strand
TTTTTTTTTTTTTTTTTTTTCTAACATTTTTGTTTTCGATTATTTTTTGTCTGATCGGGTCTGAGTATTTTCATACCGGGTGCAGAGGTTTCCGCGTCATCATTAATCGCGTTAAGGTATCACAAATCACAATCGTGTGATTGTATAGAATCTTTTTTTGTGGGTGTTTTTTTTTAATTTTCAAAATATAACACCAACGATTTATAAATTGTTCAAACGATTCAAAGAACGACATAGCATTTCGAATATTTTACGCTTTACAACCCACTCGAGGACGCTTGTAGACATCCGAAGCCCTTCGATCTTAGGCTTCGCGTGGTATCACAATTAACGAGATCGAAAGAATCTAACATCGTCATGCTGTTTGACCTTCGTGAAGATAAATATCCCCTTCTTTTCTTTTTCTCGTGTCTGCACGTATTCGTGAAGACTGTGTGATTAGCACAGCGATATAAAGAGAGCTTATTTTTCTTTCTCTTTATTTTTCTTTCTTTTCAATGGATTCGAATGAAATTTGGTACCACACGTTTTTTTGGGTCGCTGATCACGAATTTGAAGTTAGTTTGGGTCACTGATCTCAAATCTGAATTTGCTGGAAAAAAACACAAAAAAATACAAAAAAATTCGAAATCTTATCAAAATTGGTTTCCGAAGATTTTTTTAACCGCTGATAAAAAATCTGAACTGGTCAGATTTGCAAAATTAAAAATAGCTGGAAACAATATAAATTATAACGGAAAGTCCAAAGGCTGGCTCATAGTCAGCCCAAACCTTCTTTTTTTTTTGGCTTCGCTTACCCGACGAATATATTCGCGGTTCGTTTAACATCGAAGCCCTCTCGTGAACGAAACACGTGCTTGTAGCTCACAAAACCTTTCCGCGTATATTTTAGTTACTATATTACTACAAGTATAAAACGTGTTGCGTCAAGTCATGGGTGCAAGTGCACTATTTTTTCCAACGTGGTAGATTATCTTCAATTATTGAATGAGAAATTTGCTGGAACCAGTTCAGGGTGTTTCAGAAAAAAATACAAACGTCTCAAATCAATTTGAATTTCAACCACAGCTTTTACATAGGAAAAAAGATTTATTGTTTTTTTTTTTTTTTTTTTTTTCAAAATATGTGACGAAAGTTTTTGAAACGTTTCGTTTATAGTCCGATTTGATTCTGACTGGGATTTATTTTTTTCAGAAAACTATTTCTCATCATTCAATTAGTTTGCGAAAGGTAATCCTTTATTTACAAGATGAGTAATTTTTAGAAAAAGAGCCCCACTGATAATTATAATTGGAATTACATATTATCATGTATATAAATCTTGTCTATTCGATTATTGGATATCAAAGAATTGTAAAGTTTAGTCATTTTTTTTTTCTTCTAGTTTTATCGATGAAGACTTTTTGTTTCCTCTATCGAATTATTAAAATAATATTACAGTAATATAATTTTGACAAATTTTTATGTGCAAAACAAACTGTATAGAAAAATAGGTAAAATAAAAAACGTATCGTTTACGATTAAGAGATAAATTTTAATCTCATTATCATTTAATTTAATGCTAGATCCAGAGACGTTAGTCACTCAAATGGAAATTAACGATTATAGCGATAGGTGTACATAATTTGCCTGGTACTTCAATACTACGAGAAGAAGAAAAAAATCGGTTTTATTGCAAATTGTTATTCTACACCATAAATTGATTTCAAGATAGTGATCGACGCCCACGTTGATTAAAAATTTGTGGTCGGTCTTTTTTGTTTTTACTGCACTTATTCCTACGTAACGACTGTATAACAATCATTGTTTGATTACGAAAATATTACTTCAAGGAAGATTCAATCACTAAAATCCCTTTTCGATGATTGAATCAACATTGATTATCCTTGTTTGATATATATGTCTCACGTTGCCACCCTGCGTCTTATTTATTTTATTTTTATTTTTTTCGTCCACCGCTTAACCTTGTCTAGTCCGAGAGAATTGCAAAGCTGCGTTAACGTTAGGTCGTACCTGGTAATAATAATAATGTAAATGACAATGAAGCAAAAACAAGTCGTGTTTTGTTTTACACCTGCGAGGACGTTCAATATTATATTGTTTTTTTTTTTTTTGCTTCAAGTATTTAAATATCTGTTCCAATACTGTATTTTTAAATAATTGAAAAACTGAAATTTTGTTCTTCTGTTTTCTATTAGATTGTTTTGCTAAAAAAAAAAAAAAAATCAAGTCGAGCACAATTTTATCCCCCTTAAAAAAAAACAAAAAAAAAAACTATGATTATATACTCGTTCAATTATAGGCTACTGCATGGCCTCTAATTAGTCGTGAATAATTTGCAATTCTAATTAGAGTATTCGTATGTGTGTTTTCTATTAAAAAACGCGGATGTAATCTCAAACCGTGTGACGAAGAGATAAATAAAATAATAATTTTCCTTCTTTTTCTTTTTCGTTTTCTAACAAACTACTCCAAATTGCATTATTATTCTTTAATTTCGTTCTGATAAGGCACGTGCTCGCACATATATGTACATAATTGTCACAAAAAAAAAAACAGGAAAAAAAAAAGGTTTTAATTATTTTAACTCATTAAAAATTGAATGCCTAAAAAATTTTTATCTCCATGAGTCGTCTACGTATAATATACTCCTCACGCAACGTGTTTCACTTAATTAATGTTTTATCAAGTAGGATGTGACGAAAAAAATAAAAAAGAAACAAAGAAAATTATTTCTGTATGTTTGCAATTAAAAAAAAAATATATTTGGTTACCTTTAATTGTAGTTTGTTTTTTTTAATTATTATAAGTGGAAGTACACGTTGAAAGGATCAACTGTGAATTTTTTCAGATTTTTCTGACCAAGTATTTTTTTTACTACAGCTATGGTCAAATAATCAGCTCTTAGCGTTTTTTCGATTTTGCAAGCCAACATAGCGTGAAATCCAGATGAGCAATGAAAAAAGTTCTGATACAAAAGTTTCGCGTCTTTCTTTGAAATTTCTGAGAAGAATTTTTTGCAATTTTTTGTGCCTCGGGAAACTGCAGTTTTGGTGAAAAATCTAAAAAAAATCACAGTTCATCCTTTCAACATGTAGTTTGACTGTGCGAAAGGACAAGCAGATCGGAAGGGGTCAGGGAAAAAATCTAATTTTTTCTGTCGATTTGACGTGAAATCCCCCATAGGTATCTCTGTTGTCCCTTCGCTGTAATAAATGCCCATTTTATTGCGTGCCATCGTGCGTGCGTGCATGTCACTGACCTAATTCTCAGCGTAGGTTCGTTTATCGATTGACCCCTAAATCACATTGCGACACCCTTTACTCACGTACCTATGTACTGGTACTAGGGCTACATATTATTAGAGGTAATCATCATTTTCAAGGCTGCAAGTTACAATGACTAAACATTCGAACCTCTATTACGTTAAATCACTGTGCTGGTTCTTTCGGACGCTCTATTATAATGTCAAAGAATTAGATTCAATTAAGGAAATCGATATTGATTGAAAAGTATATCGAGGAATGATAAAAAAAAATAGTATATTGTGATACAAGTGCGAGAAAGCGGAGATTTCCGTCAAAACTTTCCGCTTGTCTTCGCACGTGTGTCACATATTATTTTTTGTAAAAAGTGCATCAAATTCCCCTATTTGTGGCTCTGAAACGTGCTAACCGCAATCCCGACATGACAGCTGGCTCGACTTCGATCTGATTCTCTACCGCCAGACGGCGCGTCGAAGGCGTGCCAGAAAGTTACTAGAGTGTTATAAATACGTGTATAAAAGGAACTAGAGTGTTATAAACAGCGTTGCCAACTCAGTGACTTTGTCACCAGATTTAGTACCTTACGTCACTCTTCCGGTGACATTTTTTTTCATTTGTGACCCAGTACCTAATCTGGTGACTTTTGAATCCGTTGCAGTGATTTTCGGTGACATTTTCTCTTTTTTTTTAATTTCGTGGATTACCTGTTTCTGGACCCTGAACACTTACAATGTGCTTTCCAACAAGGCAAGAAAACAGACACCGTCAGACACACAGCGACATGATTGGTCCTTTCCCTTAGACCCGACCAATCATGTTGCTGTGTGTCTGACAGTGTCTGTCCTTTTTAACCGACTTCAAAAAAGGAGGAGGTTCTCCATTCGTTTTTTTGTTTGTTTATGTTTGTTACCTCATAACTTCGTCATTTAATAACAGATTTGGAAAATTCTTTTATTATCCGAAAGGGTATACTTTCGGATTGGTCCGAAATAAAATTCATCAAAATCGGTCGAGTAGTTTGGATCTGAAGTCGGTTTTTTGTGTCTTGTTGAAAAGCACCCTTATGAGAGCGTTTTGAATTTTTCAGTGAAGAAAGGGCGTTATAAAAAAATCTGGTGACTTTTTTTCCTAAACCATGAACTTTTCAGCTCGCGCTAGTGACACGCCGGGATTTTGAGTTGGCAACGCTGGTTATAAATACGTGTGTGATGGTAACCAGCGAGAAAATAAAGATCTGCACATGCGCTGCTCAAACCCTTCTGTAAAAGACCACTTCTAGTACGTTTCAGAGGCACGAAATGTAGGACATTTGATGCACGTATTGCAAAAAAGAATTATCGTGTTGGTATCTTATCACTACCAAAAAAGAAACGTAAAATCTTACGATTAGTTTTTTTTTTTTGCTATCCTTGTATGAAATTTGTTTATTCTAATGAATATAATAAAATGAGGCGAAAGGAGAAATTAATAATTATTTTCCTGTATTCTTCGATAAAAAAATATGATTCGAATCAAAAATTCGAATCTGGTACTTGATTCGATGATAATTTTATCTGTGTAAAAATTGAATGATTTTTATTTACAACCATAATTTTTAGCAATAAGAAAAAAGACGTAAGGTTTTCTAAAATCGATAAACACGTTCGGATTTTATTCGCGTTTTAAAATTCACGGAAAGGGGAGGCTGGCATTTGTTTGTCGTGTCTCTTGAATTTTGCAAACTCACGCGTTTTTTTTTTTGTTTACTTTTTTTTTCTCTTTGCAACAAGTGAACAAAATAATTGTATACAGAAATTTTTTATTATTTTCAAATATCTGCGGAGTGGTGTGGAGAAAAGAAAAAAGTAACACGCGAAGTGGCTTTTTCCATACCTCTTGTCGAATCATTCTACCATGCAAGACAAGTTTTTGAAGAGACACTCGCGGAATCCCCCGTGGAGACCCTGAAACTCAAATACACTTGTACTTCTATTTGAATAACATACTTTTTTTTTTTTTTTTGCATCGTTAGGGTTTTCCTCATCCTCATTTATGTCGATGGAACAGTAATAGAAATAATGAAGAAAAAAATTGTTCAAGCAATTTTGATAACGAGTTTGTTATTTTATCATATATATATTACACAATCGCAGTTATGAAATCTGGACTTTGATAAAAAAAAAAAAAATAGACAAGTAGAAAAGAAAATGATTTTTTTTTTTCAGCATTTTATAAAATTATGTAATAAAAATTGTCAATGGATCTAAATGAATAGATTAATTAAATAATCGCGATCTGTAATATCCGACGACGACGACGACGACGCCTTCTTTTTATCCTTGATGTTGTAGAATGATTCAAGGTTTTTTAAAACGCTTAGAACCACCTGTGTTACGACAAACGAGATTGAAACTTCTTTGATATCGATGTGGTAACCTTGATAATTAAGTGAACGGTGACCTTGTGAGATATTATAAGAATCCGATCGATGACAATTCGTTTAATACCTTTTTTTTCCTTCCTTTTTTTTTGTTGTGACTACAGTGCATAAATGAAGGATAATAAATCTTGCATATATATATATGTACATACATTGATGAGATATAAAGACTGTCGAATGAAGTTTCTTTGAAACAAATAACAGGGTCGCCATTCACCTAGAAAAAAAAACCTAGTGTCATAAAATTATGTTTTTCATAATATTTCACATTGTATTAGGTGACAAAAAAAAATGAGGTCAATTCTTCTGTTTTTTGTTTTTTTTTCCGATTGATTGATGATCGAAATTGGAATCATGGTCGTGGTTAAACATTAAAAAATAATTCATTAGGTACCAAATGAAAATTATTTTGACAGGGTGGCCACAGACCTGGAAAACCTGGAAAACCTGGAAATGTCATGGGATTTCAAAAGGGTCTTGGAAAACCTGGAATTGTCATGGAATTTCAATGTTGGTCATGGAAAGATTATTTCAATATTTAAAAGTCAACTTTTAGTTTCAATTCGAATGAAATTTATGGATAATCTTGACGAATTAGAATCAAATAACTGGGAACTCATACACTTTGGAATAACTAAACCGTGGAAACTGCTGAATATCATTTTGCAAGCATGAAAATGGCTTGCATGCACACATTTTTACGAACAGATATCTTTTTTAGTCCGATGCGCCAAGGATAGAATCTATGGGTAATCCGGGTTCAGATTTTTTAAATTCAAACTGTGGAAAAAAAATGCCTTTATCAAGTAATTAACACAAAAGTTTGATCCATTATTTTCTAAAAAAAAAAACAAAGATTGTTTTTTCAACGTCAATTTTCGTTCGAGACCAGAAAATCTAAAATCTGACCACCCGTAGAATTTACTTCTTGCACCATAAATGGAAGAAAGAATTTGTTCCTAAAGTTGAGTGAAAAACATTTAAATTAGTCATGAAAAATTATATTCGGGATTTTCACATGTTTCGAAATTTGAAGGTGTATGTGACCCCCTGAGCGTAGAAAATGTCATGGAAACACTGCGTTTTAGGTCCTGGAAAACCTGGAAATGTCATGGAATTAGGTTTCCAGAAATTTGTGGCCACCCTGTTTGATTATTGAAATCTTTCCTTGGTAATAAAAATGGATTTTTTTTTGTTTTCAGTCTAATGAGACGGAAGATTATCTATATTAAATCCTTTAGAAAGAAATAGTTTCGGAATTCTTTAAGCCACTGGTAAATTAATAGCCTAAAACATATATAGTTAAAAAAAATTTATTGACTCTTATTATGAATGTTTTATATAAATAAATTATTACAAATTGAACGATTGATTAGTTAGATGTGTCGATAAATATTCTTGGTGAATAAAAAAAAAAAAAAAAAAATGAATAAATAAAAAATTTGCAGTCCTATCTATATTGTATGTCTTTTTGGCAATGTAACTATAAAATTAACCTAACAACAAACACACGCCATTAAATATATAAGTAGTAGCTACATTAGAGTCGTAGGAAATTTTACATCATCATTTTATTCCAATCAATCTTTAATGTCTGAAATAAAAGAATTGAAAAACATTTAGGTCATCGCATCTGCGGCTATAAATTTCTTGAATAATGAAAAAAAAAACGAAAAAAAACGGACAACTGAGGTTTTTGAATAAACAAATGTGTAAAAATTTCCGACAATAAAAATTAGCTGTTGGAGGAAATTTTAGATGGATGCTTAGAAAAAAAAAAGAATTTGTATAGAAATCAAATTCTTTCGTTTCAAGTCGTGTTACATCATTTCAATTCTGTTAATTTTCGCCACAATTTTTTTTTCAATCTAAATCGTTTTATTATTATTTTTGTTCATTCCTTCGCGATCATTCGTCACTGTCAAGGCTGAGTCGGTACGATACCTATAAGCTTACTATACGTAACTTATTGACCATTCGATAGAACTACGTCGAAGTATGCAACTATATTATTATATCACTCGAAAGTATGTATATAACGATACGGTTTTCTTACTTCTCTATACTCACCTCAGGTCCGCATGTAGTATTAATAATGATGAAGAAAAAAAAGAAATTATTAATTGGGTAGAAGAGTGAAATAACAAATTGACACATTTATATCCACGCGAGGCCTACCTCAAACGAAATTTAATATCTTATTTCGTATACATGTGCACATATAGTTATAGTGTATAGTATATCTCCAACAGCTGTAAAAGTTCTCTTCTGGAAACTCGGTCGAGGAATATACATACGTATGTAGGCTAGGTAACAGTTCATTCTGACCGTACAGGGTGCGTCATTTTTTTTTTTTTTTTTTTTAAACTTTAATTTATGTATTTTAATAAATATACCAATCATAATATCAATGTTTTATAAACTTTAGAAATTCATAAAACTAAAAAGCAATGAAATATAGATTTCTTTTTTTCTTTCTTACGTTCGAATGTAATATGAAAATTCAATCGATACGCTGATTCTAATTACGGTTTTAATTCGCAATCCAAATTTCGTTGAATTGATTGTTTTATTTTCAGTCATGGAGTTATAAAATTATTTCAAAGGTTATTATAGAAGCTTGTTAAAATTTAAGAGAAGTGAGAGGTTGGGAAATTTGAACAGTTTTAAAACCCGTAGGTATAAAAGCGTGTGGGTGGACGTCAAAAACCGGATTTCTGCACGTCTCTAAACCGTGTCCATGGTCGTGAATTGTTCAACAAAACAAACATACTCACCGCGCGGTTAGAGTCGACAATCAAATTTTTCCATTTTTTTCTTAAACGGCAATTGTAAAAAATCGAGCTATTTGAAACCAATTAGAAATTGTAGAAGACAAAAAACAAAAATATATTATTCAAATTTCAATATTATTTTAATTATGATTTACTTTACTACAACAGCATCAGAGAAGAGAATAAATTGTAGATCTCTTCACGGTTTCTCGACCGTAGAGTAATAAACGAGCTTAGAATTCTGTTATATTCGCCTTGACCTGTGATCGCTGGTTAAATGCTCATCGTTCGCCATTATTCGGACCTTAGAATATAAGACGGTTATATTATTGCTCTCAGAGACACAGTGAAGAACTCCTTTTAACTATACCCATTTCGCGATATAATTATTTTTTTTTATATTTCTTTTTCTGAAAATGTACCTATTTGCCTCCTTTTTACTGCAGGATGATTTATAACTTTGAACAAGAAATAAAATATCCACGATGCGATAGTATCGTGACCGTCAAACTTCACATTGAGGGTCACCGATCATTTCATAATAGACGATGACTAGATACACTATGGTCATATTTTATCCATAAAACCTTCGCACTTGGTACTTG
Organism: Euura saliciscinereae; assembly: GCA_018420115.1. Lineage (NCBI taxonomy): Eukaryota > Metazoa > Arthropoda > Insecta > Hymenoptera > Tenthredinidae > Euura > Euura saliciscinereae. The sequence goes on along the minus strand of JAFFZH010015780.1, from coordinate 12,651 downwards.
GACACTGTCTTTTTTTCAGTACCTCATTGGCTATTCAAACTTTTTTCTTTTGCTCACTTTTAATTCAGTAATCTAACACTGTACAGTTCCTCTATTTTTTTTTTACTATATGAAATTATATTCAAATCAAAGAATGAAAAAGTACAGAAAGAAATTTGAGTACAGAAAAAAAATGAATGTGACTGAGCCGAAATTTGCGACAATTTGCAGAATATTCGTGTCTCGATTACCGAATTATTGTGAAATTATTTAATTTTCTGATGTCATGTTTATTAATTTAATTTGATGTGGTATAATTATAGTTATATTATATTGTAACATAAAAGTCTGGAGGATTTTCTCCGCTATTAAATTATTAACATTTCAATCACGATCGTAACATCGATCCGGTCATTGATCAGGTGACCTCACTCTGTACACTACGAAAATAATATGATATCGAACGTTCATTAATTATTATTCGATAATACATATATGTGTATACGTAGATTCTTGTATATTTTTTATTCTTGCCGATCTGATTGTGGTGAGACCATGCCGGAAATTGTCCCACGTAAAATATCTAATCAATATCACTATTATTTCTCATGAGAGAGATAGAAAAAAAAAACAATCTGTTGCTGAATCACGATCTTTTATATTCAGAGAGATATCAATTAATCTTGTTATACCCATCGATCTTATGTTTATAATATTTCATCAAATCATCAAGATTATCGGATTAGGCATTATCAATTTTTTTTCATTTTGATATCAATAACGGAATATGATTTTGCAAGCTCGTCAAAGAAACAAAAGTACCGATTTCGTTGCAAAATTCTATATTCAATAACATTTCATTTGGGATCATTTGGTTAGTGAACCCTTAGAATCTTTGATGATTCTTTTTTTTTTCCTAACGAAGGTGAAAAACACACACCTTGACATTGAACGATCGGGTGCACGCATACCTAACGTATGTAGGTCATTCAATTTCTAGTCGATTCAATTCTTTGATATCGATATTGGAATGTATTTGTTTTCTTTCTTTTATTCCATGCGATATTTTCTGTACATATGAGGGGGCTTGTACATGCTTTCGACGGAAGTTGATTGACCCAGTTATGCGAATGACAAAATTTATAGTCCCGATCACGAACTGGTGTAAAAAGTTTGGGTCAGGGTCTCGTTACGAAAATTCATTTGTAATTTCCGCTTTGTCCATTTTTTCGATTTAAATATTATTATAAATATATATATACTGAAGATTACCAGTTTTTACATGATAGTTCGTTGATTGTCGAATTAATTGATTCATCATCGATTAAATTATAATTAGACTGTATATAAAGTTTATTATATTCTCTAAATTTTCCTTCAACTCGGTTCAACTGGTGATCGGATCATGTATAAAACTTCTCTATGGGATCATGAGATTGATGGAATGTGTCGAGTCTCAAGACTGCAAACGCGTTTGGCGACATTCTCTCTCTCGTTACTCGGTATATATCCTATCCTTTCGTATCTTTTCCTATCCGACGACTATAGTACACTTGATGATTATAAAGAAGACCCGTATCTTGATGGCTTGGACACAGTCAAGACCATATCTAGACTCTTCTTATATTCTCATTCTCGGAATTATGTGATATCGTTTCAGACTAAACAAAGTAAAAAAATTGTTGAAAATAATAAAAATTGATAATAGGATTATTTTTATGTAGGTATATTTAATTTATCAAATTTAATCATATTTCATTTCATTTGATAAAAATTATTGATAGCATATTTGAGCATTTTTATATCGTGACCGTGACTAGAAATGTTTCCTCCTTCTCGCTGCACCGTGTAATTTTCATATATTATAATATCATGTGTCATTTCATGACTCATTTGTACTTCTGTTCATATACCTACATAGATTTCTGAACAATTCAAGAAAATATTCTATACAAATGAATGTATAGATACGATTTATTCTGCGGTTTTCCGGCCGGTACCATAGGAAATGGACTTCTATCGAGAATACACATATTATCTTATTGTTGATTCATACATTTTTCACGCACTTTATCTCTACCAGCCAGTAGCGTATCTAGCTCAATAAATTAATTTTCCATTTCGATTCTGATATCCAAAAGCCCCTTCTTTGATTTGACAGAATGAAAAGGATATATGACAAAAAGGAAAAGGGGATAAAAATTGATAATCGATCATGTTAGTTTCGATAGAAACTCGAATTGTCACGCGATTATAAATATAAACGTTGGCATTTGTCGTCACATGGTTATGAGTGCATATTTAATTGCCAATAGTAGGTATACACACATAGCTGATATAGAAATATGAATTTTTCTGCCTTACGCTTTCTGCATGACCATATTACTGTTATGTCCGTTCTTTGGATCCTACTTACCTTTAATGGATTTGCCCTCTCTCCAAATGATTTGCTGTAATTACAGTTGTAATTCTTTACAGAGAGAAAGATAGATGGCGTTTCTATATACATCGGATATGAGGTCAGAAGAAGTTTATGTATATAGTCTACTATATTTTATTTACTTGATTCCATTTTTTTTTCTACCATACTCCCTTTTCTTTTTTCCTTATTCCACTTTGTTTATTCAATCGTTGGTACAAATATGACGAAAGGTTTGACTTTTTCTTTCTTCAAATACCTAATTAGTACGTGCAGAGAATGAAATGATAATTTGTTTGACATTTTTTTATAAATTTGTTGTAACCACGTACGCGAAATACAAGAGAGAGAGGGGGGGAGTAGAAAATTGTTTAACTTGTCAAAGTATCATTGTCGATCCTTTATACAGGTGTCTTTATTCCCACGACCATACAGTTACTATATATTATACTTTTGTGAGGATTTTATAATAGCTGTATAAACAATTTAGCAATCACTCGCTGGAGTTACGATAGAATGAAGAACTGAATAAGGAACGTATCGTACATTCATGTATGTACATATCCTTCATTATAAAGAGAATATCAAATTAGGTTCTATACTCGGAATATATGTATAGTCTTATCATCACATGAACCGCAGTCGCAGAGTGTGGTTGAAAAGAAATTTCATTTTTTATCGTTAAAACGGAAGTTTGCGTAATTATCTCTAGTCACAGACTCCACTATCCACTGATGAAGCTCTGTGTAGTGTGTATATAAAAGCAAAAAACTCATTATAATTCAAGATTGTGTTTGAAAAATCGAATCATGAAGGCACGATGACACTGAATCATTCAGAGGTAACGTGTTAATTAATTTAGTGATTTTTTTTCGCTCCATCTATTCTTCAATTTTTAGCGATAGCATATTTCTGCATTTATTTGAATACTATGTGTGTATATTTGGTCACCAGTAACGGAATAATTGAAATATCGTGTGAAATGAAATTCAGTTGACTCGTTGTCACATGGTTACTCAATATGCGGGTTTTAAATTTAGAATTACCTCCCAGGACTGACTTTTGAAGCAAACACTTTACACGTGTGTTCAAAGTATCCAAGTGTTCGTAACGTAGTCAGTGTATGACTATTACGTTGTCTATGCATACACGTGGAGATCTCCATTTATGTGGCAATATAATAAACGTCAACGATGCTTTCGACATTTTAAACTATTTAACACTGATACTTTGAATAATAATAGCGTATACACACATTCGAGTTCAAACAGTGTTAAGAAATGAAATTTCAAACAAAAGCATCATTGACAATGTTATAATTGCAGGACATTATCATAAACCGTGTTTCTTTTTCTAAAGATCTTTGTTAATTAGTAACAATTACAATAGTCATATTATACAGGCAAATTTTGTTTTTGCAACTACGCGGATCTGGTTGAGGAATTGGCTTCTAAGCTTGTGACACATTAAACGATTATATTATTTAACGCGTGACATAAGTTCACATGACATCAATCGATTGACGTTAGAAATATCGTCATCGTCGTTCGTAAGAATCAAAATCTAGGCCACACCCTTAACAATGACTTAATGTAAAAAAAAAACTGTTTCAAGATCGTTTTTAGAGGCATAAAAAGTCAATTGTGATATTTTCTCACAATAATGAGTAATTATTGTTGAATATACTGATGAAACTAGGTCATTTCTGATCGTTTTCAATTTCCAGGTAGCCTACCTCAAGTGGTGTAAAATTTTGGTACCAGATGTTAGGGTGTCACATTTACGTTCCCAATAGCAGGCATTACGTCACTTAATAGCTGTAAAATAATATAAGCGATTATAAGGTGTCAAATATCGTTGCGATATAGATGGGCGTTGCATGTCTGCTATCTTTTTTTTTTTTTAATTTGATGTTGTGGGTGGCTAAGAACTTGTGACGTCATCACCATGTGCCACAAAGGCATTCGGTACGAATAGGAATGTATAGACATAATATCTTGGCATCGATGACGTCATAAGTCTGTAATTAAACTGTTAATTATTGATGAATTGTAGAAAGAAAAAATACGAAATAATTATTTTGTATCTTAAACTATATTTGGTTTCGAAATTTAGTAGCACGACGTCTGGTGGCGGAAACGTAAACTAATACAGTGCAGATATAGCTTCGCGATATATATCGTATGTGTGTAAATTTCGGGATAATGTAATCAATGCAAAGACAGAAGTTGGTGAAATCATGTCTCATGATGATTATATGAACGTATTTACCGAGTAACCTGAGATTAAAAAAATAGCCTGGTGGCGGAAACGGAAATTAGTATAGTACAGACTTTCCCTAAGGCATTGTCCCCATGTCGGATCCCAATTGCGACAAGTTATATTGGCTAAAAACAGGATATGGACCAATTGAAACTGATCTGAATGTCAGAACTTTTGTTCTTTCGTTCTTATCTTATGTCTGTATATAGTATATATATAAATAAATCAATCGTGATAATCATTTAAAAAAAAAAATCGTCCACTCTTATTCACCGTCGTAAATTTGTAATTTTTTAACCGTTGAGCAGAAAAAAAATTAATACTTTTGCTAGATGGTGCGTCGATCTCCGTTTCAAAAAAGTTCGGGTAAGACCAAAAATTAATACGGTTAGTAGATTTTGGGTTTGAAAGAAAAATTTATGGTTTGAATAAATGTTGAATTGATATAAAAATTAAATTAAGGTTAAAAAAGCGTTAATTACGATTATTTATCCGATAATTGAAATTTTCATCATTATTGTCTTCATCAACACCAGAATATGCCACGTGGATTCACAAATAGAACTTTAACCTTTAGTTTGATCTACTATCAGTTTCAAATGGGGTAAAAAAAAATCAGTCGTTAGATACGGATCATATATAATTTTCATTCTTCGCGCTCGCGATGTTTCTCTAAACGAAATGGAGTATGAAGTAAAGTTCGCGTGCCTCTGGTACCTACCTTTTGGAATTCGTTAGACCTTATCCTATTGAACGTTGTAATCTCGACCTTATAAATTTTCTACTAAAAATAGTTTAAAGGGTTATTCAACCCAGTGATAACGGCTACTGCTGCTATACTTCAATCTCGTACAGCCTGATGATTCACTCTTGAGATCACCTGTACTGCCTGGTTCGAAATCAGTTGAAATCGAAGAGAGAATCGATTTGAAATCATTGAATAATCACTGGATATCAGCTAAAGTGATTCGGAATTATTTTTTAATAATAGAAAATCCGAAAATAGATTAAAAAAAACAACTAAAATTGCTTCCAAGTTTTTAAGTCTTTGTATTGACGTCTGCGTGGCAGTGAAACGACGATAATAAATTGACACCAATGAGGTGGATCCACTAGGTCAATACGGTGCCAAACATTGGAGCCGGTTTTATCAATTAACCTTTTTTTTTCTTGTTGGTTTTTTCTTCTCTTTTTTGCCGATCGCGTGGTCATCATTTCAAGATAAAAAAAAAGAATATAGACTTCTTGTATACTTTGCGAGTGACTCACCTTGAGTTTTAACGGGCAGGCGAACGTCTGATAAGGTTGGCCTTCAATCACAATCGGCAAATAGGTACGTCTAACGGTTGGTATACGTCGAACTATGTTATTCAAGGGGTTAAGAAATTGCAATGTTTCATGTTGTTGGTTTACCCTAATTTTTTTTTCTCATTCTTCCATCATTGTTATGGAGTTTTGTTTGATAAAAATGTCATTCATCGTTATCACTGTCATTTTCGTTAAATTTTTATACTTTTCTACATTGTACAAGTTCTTGATCTTGAGCTTGAATAGCACTCGATGATAACCTTTAGTTTCTGATCCGATTTTTCAATTTTGATAAGAAACAAAAAAAAATATGCTTCTTTCTTTATACAAGTGTCATTCATATATTATCATGATACGAATGTCGAAGTATATATCCATTATGCAATTGTATAATACTTTGTTTTACGTCAAGAAATCATATGTACTGTACCGCAATCAAGTCAGTAAGTTGAAGATATATCTCGAATTACACCGTACCAAGTAGTGATAAAATTTAACAACCTATACGTATGAAATTGTAATGTATTTGGATGTATGCTTCGATATCATTTTATCATCCTTAAGTTTTTACACATAGTAAGAAACAGACAGTTGCTAAACGTTATGGAATCTTATTTCAATGAAGTTATAATTGTTGTAGTTGTAGTTGTAATTGGACGATCAACGTTCACGTATTTTATTAATAAGAAAGCTTACTACCTACCTCCTTAGCAATCCAACACTCTGATGTGTTTAATTACTGTATCGCATGATTATCTATACCCAGTTGGGTTATACTTGCTCCGACAGTCACTAATCACTGCGTAAGGGTCAGCGTTCTCTTGGTCTGTAATTATTGCTACGTACCAAACTTATAGTTTGTGTAGGTAGTCCAGTCAGTATAGACTTTGACCCTCGAAAAAATAAATCGCGCGATTTTCTTTTTCTATGCCCTCGGGGGGCTCACTGGGAGTGTAAATTTCAAATGACGACCAAATTGAGCTTTTGCTTGTTTTCGAAAAGTGGTTTTAAAAAAAAAAAAAAACGATTTTTATCAAATAACTCGGGCATTTTTCAATTCAACGAAAAACCGTTAGGACAAAAGTTGTAGGAAATTTTGTCCGCTACAAGTTTGATTCCCACGATTTTTCTTGTAGGATCGATATTTTTCGAATTACACTCAAAAAACCGTTCCAAATTCCAAAAATTGCATTATCTCGTTTATTTTCAACTTTTCAGCTATAATGAATGGAACCAATCTTTGCATTATCTCGTAAATTCCGCCCTTTACGGCATAATTGAATATAATTTGAATAGATTTTGAAATCGGCGCGTTTTTCGGGTTTAATTTGAAAAATATCGATTTTTGGAAAAAAAAATTATCGAGATCAAAATTGTTGGAAATTTGATTCTCTACAAGTTTGGTCTTATTCATTATAGCTTAAAAGTTGAAAATAAACGAGATATTGCAATTTTTGGAATTTGGAACGGTTTTTTGAGTGTAATTCGAAAAATATCGATCCTACAAGAAAAATCGTGAGGACCAAACTTGTAGCGGACAAAATTTCCTACAACTTTTGTTCTCACGGTTTTTCGTTAAATTAAAAAATGGCCGAGTTATTCGATAAAACCCGTTTTTTTTCGAGAAAAACACTTTTCGAAAACAAGCAAAAGTTCAATTTGGTCGCCATTTGAAATTTACACTCCCAGTGACCCCCCGAGGGCATAGAAAAAGAAAATCGCGCGATTTAATTTTTCGAGGGTTAGGTCGTTTTTTTGGATATACTGACTGGACTAAGGTTCTTTTCTGTCAATTCGAGTATCTCTTTCATTCATTGAAGTGGGGAACAATTTTTGGTACAAAATGTGAATATGTATTGTATGCATATAGTCCAGCAGGAATAGGAGATCACGTGTATATGTATAGTGATAAATTTTGTATATAGGTTGAGCACTGTATAGCGTGACGTTGATTATAACTGCGGGGGTTAACCGTGACGTGTAGCAAAGAATGAAGAGAAAATAATAAAGTATAGTAATAAATATAGAATCGATAAACTCTGCACTTGACTACATCCGCGACATTGACACGTGCAGTTGACATTGAATAATATGAAATATGTTACGAATCGGTTTTCTTATTATCAACGTATTATAAATATTGTAAATTTCAATCTTCTATACACAATCAATTCCTCGAAATCTTTACCCACGTCACATATATAGATATTATTTTTTTTTCTTCTTCATTGCCTCATTTCATCTCCGTAGTTTTCTGGCCTGGAATAAAACAGTCAATCATTTGTTCGGAGATTCCTAATTAGAAGATGAAAAGCATTTCAATAATAACTGTTATAACAGTACTGTAACGATTATAGTATGCTGTATAAGGATCAGTATAATCTTGTGAGAGAATTGTACAGCAAAAAAAAAAATTCTATACTGGTACACGATAAACGTGATACTATACTATCGGTGTGGCAATTTTTTCTGTACTAAAAACCATGGAGTTAGATAGGAAATAGGTATAATAAACAAAAAATAGCTATATACTATGAGTATATCCGTGTATCACGATAAGTATGTAATACCAATATAAAATATTTTTGCATCGAAATTTGTTTCGAGCGGGGAACATACACCTTAAAATCTCAAAAATTTCAACACCACCGATAGTCATTTTTTAAACTTTTCTTTCGAAACTTCGAAACTTTCCATAATGCATCGAGAACTTTTTCATAACTTTAGTTTTACTAGAGTTATCATGAAAATTAACGTATGAAAACAAAAAGAACGCTATTTTATTCTAAAAAATGATGAATATCTGGTACAATTTTGATCGGATAAAGAAGTTCTTTGTTCATTTTTGAGAAGGCCTCTTTACTGAACAGTTTGAGACCAGAATAAGTTGAATCGATCCAACGATAGATTTTATTTCGTGCATCGTAGACGAAAAAAAAAATGTGTCCCCAAATTCTTGTGAAAAACATTCTAAAATATGAAAAATGACTTTTGTGTCAGTTTTTTTTTTTTTTCTTTTTTGACATTTCAAGGGTGATGAATTCCTACGACGATGGTACAGTCTGAAGTTGATTGTCATCGAGACAACAAGCTCTCAGACAGTTCTGAGCCAATTCAACTGTCTGGAAGCTCATTTTTTTCGATTCCAGCCAACTTCAGATTGTATCATCGTCAAGGACCCCTTGTTAAGGGTGACGTCACAGCGTAGTAATTTTCAATACATTCCATTTCCTTCAAATTTGCTTGAGTTGAAAAAAGAAAAAAATAATAATATATATGTTTTTATTATTTGTAGTTCAATTATCATTGATTTGATACAAATAATGATAATAACGATACACATATAGTAGCCATTGATTGCAAAACGGCTATGATAACACATTTTCTTCGTCCATATTGACAGAAAAAAATAAAAAACTGTCCAAATTTCCATCTATTATAGTGAATTGACATCTGTACATAGCAATAAGGTATCGTGTCGTTGTCGTGTGAATCGGAATCGATATTCCACAATATAAATCGCATGGTGTGTACCATAATTATGGACGAAAAATGTCTATGGCACCGAGTATCCCTAATATAAAAGTTCATGTTCGCGCCCGAAGTTGGCCGCTCTCGCATTTCGATGTCACCGTTTTATTCGCGCTGCGATTGGCTGCGCGGGTTGACTGTGGTCTGAGATGAGCCGAGAGCTAACTGTCACTGCAACCCTACAGCTGAACTGTCAGAACTGTCACTGCGAACCTGACCTAACCGATCAAAAGAATAAACTACACTTTGGATTCAACCTGCGACGAAGAAATTGCGATGAGGAAGAAATCGCGATGCAAAAATGAATCTGCGATGGTAAAATGTGCGACGCTGACGATTAACTTCTCGTATGAATCTGGAAGAAATTGCGATGCGGAAAAGAAT
>JAFFZH010015779.1:38733-89077 GCA_018420115.1 Euura saliciscinereae | reverse complement strand
TTTTTTTTTTTCATCTATCCTCTCGCCGAAAACGTCAGTGATCTCTCGTAAATCAAGGAGATACGTGACACGCTTACGATATCGGGATAGAACTCTTCTCTCAGAGCCAAACTGTCTGAATTTTTCAAAACTATCCTCATTGCACGTTCGGATAGATACGCGAATTGCAGAGTCAAAGTTTGCCACGGAGCCAGAGGGGCGAACGGGGGCTGCTGAGACATGGTCAAACGGATTCTACGCTTTCTAGACCCTTTTACATTTTTACCATCCTATCCATCTCTATATCCTTATATCCTAGCCACTCCACGTTACCTATGTACCAACGACTGCTGAACCAGCGTCTCTTCTACCTATTCTACGTTCAAGCTACGTTTCACTAGTCACTGGTTTATGGACGCTGCCAAAAGCTCAAGGAATTCATCCTCCACGTGACCAACTGTTTTTAGCTGTCATTTTCAGCTTTGAAGTTGAAATTTTTCAGAATTTGCCGAACACAGAGCAAAAAGAATTGCGAAATGCGTTGAAAGTGTAGAAAAATTGATAATTTGTCCATCAAGTTCAACGAACATGTACAACAATTCACTTTGCTGCGTCAAATTTGTAATTTTGCAAAACCTTAGTGTATCAAACGTGGAATGTATTGATAATAACTTTTTACAGTGATAGAAGCAGGGCGAAGTCAGACGTGTCTTGCCGTATTCAGAGCTGGTCAATGGAAAGTGACGCAAGTCGTGTATCGATATCTCCTGAACGGTAGATTCTACGAGAAAAAGTGTAACCACATTTTTTGTAGATAATTTTAGGATCTACAAAATTGGTCTTTACCATTTTTCACGTAGGAGTGATCAGAAGTGAGTTATCGCAAAATAAAGACAACCTCCTAAGCCCGTTCGTCGCGGTATTGTTCTAGAGTTTTTATTCCCACGGATGAGAATAAAAAAGTTAAAAAATGGGTTTTGTCTACGAAAACTGACGTGAGTTTAGACCGATTTGTTATTGGTCTGACTTTCATCGCCCCTGAGGCGTAGTAGTCGATCCTGTTTGTTAATAGCTGCACTTCTATGCCTCGTGCTGACCCTAAACTTCAAGCAGCTCATTTGTCAAACCGCCTTTGAGAGATAATACATCATTACACGGGTTAAATCGAGCCGATGTAACAGATAGGCATAAATCAATAAGCCAGAGCGGCTAAACCACAAGAGAAAATAAGCTCACAATTTAGTCCCTAATTTCTTCGTTCTTTTTCCTTACAGACAACGTCGTTTTCCTTCTTTCCTTCGAGGCTCAAGAGCGCCTGTGTTGCGTTAATGAAATAGTTCTGGGTCGTTGAACCCGAGTTTGAAACGACGAAAAGTAACAAGGAGGAAGATCTCGGCGGCTGTTTGCGGAACTACAGTTTGTCAAAGGGTGTTGGTACCGTCAGGGTTCCGTGGTTCGCGGGGTTCGGTTGGAGGATGTTTACCAGGTCGCATCCGGGTGATATCTACCTTCCGGTAGAGCGCCTACGCGTTGGTAGTACGAGATCGCGCATAGACCCCCGACATAGTTAAGATCAATTTAACCCTCAAGGGTGTTCTCGGAGGTCAGCATCACTCAGGGCTTAGTTACTCGCGGGGTTTATTTCGCATTAACCCGTACATTAACTCTGATAAATTTTCTCTAATTCGCGGAACGATCAACGATAAGAATGAGTTTCGCACTAATTTACGAATTTCGAACACCGTTCGGTTCGTTAGAAGAGAGAAATTAGACATTTTCGTACAGACGGTTCTTCCGAATGATAGCGCGGAATCGAATTAAGGAATTCTACCATCGTTCGATCCCCTCGACTCCACAATATTCATGAACTCGCTAACCATCCCACCCCAAATTTTGCGCTCCTGATATTCTCGGATAATTCCGATCCCGCTCGGCCTCACTTCGGAATCTACAACCAAAATCAATCTGACCAGTTTTTGCTCCACTCTGTATCGATAGAATTAACGAATTATCGATTTTGGATGGCAAACGGAGTCCAACTGTCGCGTAAAATATTGCTCTGCACTCCACACCAAATGTATCTTTGAAATAGAATGGGAAATTGTGTCAGTTGAAATGGGAGACATCTTCGCATAAGACATTCTCGAAATTTCAAAGGCGATATTGAAATATCCTGGGGAAAAAATGTTTTTTGTGTGATCAGATATGAAATTCTATAGGATTATATCAATTTCTATCACACATATTCTACACAATTTCTAGGTTCTGTCTCTATTCTATAAGTTCTGATCATATCTTGTTCAATCTTGTGAAATTTCATCCAATAATTCTTCAATACTGTGTGAAATTGTATATTTCTTGAGTTTCCATCATTGACCAAATTTCATAGAATCATAAATAATTGGAGAACATACCTTTACTTTTACGTGAATATGATGAACTCAAACGAAATTTTCCAAAATTAGATCAAATTCAATGTTATTATATGTGACACAATTCGAATAGATAGAGTGAAATTTTGAGATGGAATCTGATGAAATTTGACATAGCCTCATAGATTTTTATCTCATCACCATAATGAAACAATTTTACCTCCCGGGTTGATGGAAAAATTGTTTAAAACTGGAAATATCGAGTAATCTAATTAGCATAATGGACATATCAGAGTTACTAGGAAAAGAAGTGAAAAAAAAACATTCCATCGTAAAAATAATTTTCAGCACATTTCAATATTTGTAATGTACAAAAATGAGTATCTCTTTCAATTTTCCGGCCACCTCTCATCGTCAGATGTTGTAATAATCAGTAAGAATCGAAGTGAAAATGTGTCATCACACTTCACGAGTCTCTGAAATCCAATGTCGTGTATTAATTTCCACATCAGTTGTATAAAAATCAAAATTAACGTCTTTCCCTTGAACTTTCCATTCATATAACTTTTGTTTTTTGTTTAATTTCGTGTGGTTCATTGATTGGTGAAAGTTTTCCAAATCGTTTTACAGTAACTGGGTCAAAATTTGGAAACTGATATTACCACTAAATTTGACTGTACACTGCTTCCTGAAGAAGGGGAGCCAGATCTTTGTATGTTCTGATTTGTACTCGTCGACGTTTCGACCGTGAACGTAATCATGATGTTAAAAAAACACTGTAAAAATTCCCGCGGAAGATAGACGCGGATAGGAGGAAGTAAGCCGCATGCGGTGTAATGAAAATTTAGCCGTTGATAACAGCACTCAAATTAATTAAAATTCACGACCGGTTCAGTGACATCGACAACAAGACGAGCGGAAAACAAGGGGAGAGTTTGAGTTCAGTCTGGAGTGCACGAGCCCCGGGACAGAGGGAATGCACGCGAGGTTGGAGTCTGGGGGTGGGAGAATCAGCGCACCGCGTTTGGAAAATTACTCAAGCGTCAATTTCCGCGGAAAAAGAAAAATTGTTTTCATATCTTTAATTGAACTCTTCCCCCCCTCGGTACTCAGCTACGCGACAAATTTTACCCCTCGGGGGCTGTTGCCATTATAATAGGAAACCACCCCCCTTTCCCCACCGGCACAATCGATGGCGTACACAAATTCAGACGAATACAAACACACATCGGCGATATTGCGCTCGTGATATTGCACCCCAAGCTTCCTCGTATATCTTGAGGATTGCACGCCAGTGTCGGAGAGGACAAAGCTGCATCGTACCGATCCAGAATCCAGAATCCAGAATCCAGAATCCAGAATCCAGAATCCAGAATCCAGCCTCTGGCCTCGAACACGAGCAACGGAGGGACGTTCTCTCGTGGGATCACGTTTTAATTGAAGATAAATGTGATTATTGTGGGAGGGATATGTTCATGGATCCAAAATTAATGCTCGTGAGAAAGCACAAAATTCATCCCTCTATCACTGCTGCTGGGAGTAATTGCGTCAAGAATGAGACTTAAGAGCATGCTACAGTCATTTTTTACTCTTCTTTACCGACCGTACCCGGTTTTCACTTGTTTTCACTGATAGCAATGCCTACGCGTCACGAGCGCGGAAAAGGAACCAACAGCGCAATTCTACTAGATGGAATTCCGAAGATGTATATCGGAAAACTTCTTTGTTTCATGCAACAATAAAGACGTATTCTTGAAAACTGCACAAAATGGTAATTGTCGATGTCAAGCGGTGATTGTGAGTTTCGCCCGTTCATCATGGCCGCGACCACCGCCTGACATCGACAATTACCATTTTGTGCAGTTTTCAAGAATACGTCTTCATTGTTGCATGAAACAAAGAAGTTTTCCGATATATATCTTCGGAATTCCATCTAGAATCGCGCTGTTGGTTCCTTTTCCGCGCTCGTGACGCGTAGGCTTTGCTATCAGTGAAAACAAGTGAAAACCGGGTACGGTCGGTAAAGAAGAGTAAAAAATGACTGTAGCATGCTCTTAAACTCTGTAAAACTGGCCATTTTTGAACCCTCTTCGGGGATGAAAAATGTTATTTTCGTAATAAAATCACAGAAAGGATTGCCTCCCCCCCCAGGATAAGGTCAAGTTTTACATCCCAGTCGACGAGTTCTCTCCTCATTCGAATTCCGTGTGTAAGATTAAGAAATTTGTCTAAAAAATACACAAAATCTAAGTTCTTCCAGCCTATGCAGCTGAAGAATTTGGAAGAAGGAATTTGGTGACCTTGACCTTGGCTTTGGTACCCTCTCAGAGTTCAAATCTGTACAGTAATGGGGATACAGGATTAGGTGAATACATTTTATCCAATTTATGCGCAATAGCAAGCCGGAAAGTCTGAGACATTGTTTGAAGTGTTTTCCAGCCGCCTGCGGATCTCGGAACATTTACGTAATGAATATAAAGGGGGAATAACATCTCGAGGGAATCATTTGAACGACGACATGGGATAAAGGTGTGGGTGGGTATGTTCCTTTACTCGTTGCCATAGTTGAGTTGTAAGAGTTTTATTATTATCCCTTAGGGCAGGTTCGAGGAAACTTTTACTCTCAACTTTAGTTCAAGGTTTGTATTAATAATTGCGAATGAATTAAATTGTACCGAGGTATAATTTTCTACGAGCAACGGCGGGAGGCGAATCTCCGTCTTGGGATGGTAAACCTGGTGTATCCACTCCCACCGCATAATTTTTATTCTATTTTATGTTTATTTATTTTTCATTATTTGAATACGCAAATCCGATCCGAATATATACCCAGACCGCAGTGTACGTATCCTATCTACCGAACTCGATGGATATTCGGATTCTTGTTTCCAAAAACTCGGCCAAACTATTCCATCACATTTCACTCGGACCTCTACCCCTCGCCTCACGAGCAGCGCTCAGGGAAAATACTCATCCACGAGGTCAAGACTAGTGCAAACCTATAACCGCTAAAAACTTACCTGAATATAGTTTCGAGCAGAAATTTTCCACCGATGAGATCCACGAAGTACTTGGTTCTAGTAAAAGTACGAGAAAATTATTGAAGGGAATAGTTCAAATGTGGGAAGCAATTATTCACTTTTTTGTGCTTACGAATGATGAAATCAAGGAAAAAGTTAAATATGACCTTTTGAACTTGGTTCTGAGCAACTTTTTGTTTCGTATCTTCGAACTGTTCAGAGGAAAACTTGAATAGTAAACACAGCTGAAGAGAAATTTGCTCCGGGCCATAGATACCATCGTGAAACACGAGTTCGAGTTATGTAATCCTATCTGATCTTGGAGCATCCTCGAACTAATTTACCAGACGTGGATTATACGACGTCATATAACATTCCGGTACTACAAAACTTGGTATTAATAGATTTATAACCAAATTTGGTCGTCACTCGATCGGACCAGGTTTTTACATAACAATATATCGGATTTTGTGTAGATCCTGGTAAAAGACCATCAGAGACGGCTGGTAGCCGTCCTGTATACGGGTATACGGGAAGGGGATGATCCTCGGGAAGCTTCATCCCTCGGAAGAAAAGTTTTCCCCAAGCTCTGTAGGTATATAGCTTCATCTCCACTTTCGGTAAAATCGTGGAGTAGGTATCGCTAGCCGTTGTGGCTTCGAGCACTCGCTCAAGGGAGTTTGCTGCTTAAGCCAGGGTGAAACTCCGGTAGGAGAATTATTGAATACCGAGGATGCCCTGCCCACGGTGCCTGGTTCTACACTTCGTGGGAACCACTAAACACGCCTGTCAGCTAGTACATACCTACTGGGCTGAATACAATTCTTGAAACTTTGAAATACAGTCCACACCCTAAGTACGATGTCAATACGTCCCAAATGTATCGAAGGTCTTCAGAAAACGGAACGAAATTTTTATCCCATCCGTATTTCTGAATACTGGCCACCCAAAGTGGCCGGAGTGACCGAATACTCGCCACGAAATCCAGTCAGAGGTGAGTGTAGTCCAACTTCTGTGACGAGGTGTACTCGTGGTGTTGGAAACTAGACAGGGTTTGAAACTAGTCCAAGAAGGAGGATCTTACATCCTGTCTGACAACAATTGGAAGTTGTTTCACAGCCAAAACATTTCCTATGAGGTTGAGCTTAATCCGTCTGTCACAGTGACACTTCGTGTTTTAGGGGTAACAACGATTACACCTGAAATTATTATCATCAATGTAGTGTCGTTGATGGTGATGTTTCAGCCTTGAAGCAGCCAAGTTCGTACTTTATCTCCGGGCTCTTGGTTCGAGGCAATTATAAGACTCGATTTTAATTAAGCTTCGCGATGTACTTGGGCCGCGGGAAAGAGTATGAGACGGAGAATGGTGGAATATGAGAAAACTTTTAGAACGAAATAGCAGAAATACCATCCAGTATATAATACCCCTCAAGGAGTTGTGAGCCAAGTTTGGGTTAGGTTTCGGGGGCGCCGAATTCTGTGGCCGAAATAAGTTGTTTTGTTACGCTACCGATACAGCCTTGTTCAAGCGAATTCTCGTAATTTACGGAAGACCTGAATGATGCTAATCGAAGCTTTTCGTTTTGATTGACAGGCAAATAATTAGCCAGAAGTTAATTACCGCTATGCTAATAATTAACATCCTACAATGTGATTTTTGAGCCTAAAATTGATAATTTCGGCACATTACCCTAGTACAATGTGTACACAATTACTGGGCGAAACTGATGTCGATGCCTTTCCGCGCGAAGGCTCGTTATTCCGCATACTGGTTCAAAGTGGTTGAAAGTGGCTACGGTAAATCATGGTTAACGACAGCTAAATGAAGATATTATGTAAATATATTTTAGGCCCTCTCGACCGAATCTTCTCGATGTTTCTCTGAGGAATCCTTGAACTTGGAAAACCGACGATAAGCCCAGAAGAAAGAGATTATTACGGCTTTAGACGCATAGGAGAGACCCGGGTAAAGCGGTTTTTTTCTTCTTCCTGAATCATTTACTAACAATTTAGAATTCCAAATGAACAGTGATACGTTGAAAAAGTTTATAATAAAACACGGAATTATCAAAATAATCAAATTTATATCCCCTAACACATCAACTTCTGTCTCTTGGTTCTTTATTTTTTGATAACATCACAAGGTAGGCTCTATCACCGAGGTATAAAGTGCAGGTCAGGTTCAAACGGATCAGTCTAGAAGGCTGTGCACGGCTGCGCAGAGCGAGGTGCGCGTTGACGCATTCGTCGACAGTTCACTGCACCTAACCTCGAAATAGGAAAAACTTTCATCACTAATTTCCACGATTATTCAAATGTAATCTTCTCTTTTTCGTGTAGTAAAAAATGAGGAGCTCCGATACATTTCTTTCCTTTTTGAAACGAGCTTGAAATCACGACCAAAGCATCTACTCGCGTTTTCTGATTAATTACTACACGATAAAGCTCATTGTACTTTGTTAAGCTTCCGCGCAACGTAGCATCGCAATGTTGTTTCGGTGGCAGTGGCGGTTCCTTGGCGCGTACAACCCTGCTCTCCGAGCTTTTCCCTCGTGCGGTACCGCACCACGGGGGTAAGTAAGAAGTGAAGTTACTGCTACACTTCCCAAGGTACTAATATTCCTCGAGACAAATAAAGGCAACGAGCTGGGAAAACGAACGGTACCCTCTTTGTCTTACGTCCGCGTTCTAACCCCGACATCTTGCGTCTTACGTGTTATGTTCTTTACACGTTATACGTGCTACGTGTTACTTTGCCCATACCTTTCACCGCCACGCTTTATTCAACCCTCTGCTGAATGAGCAATCTGAGAATAACAAAAGACGCATCGTAACATGCTTCGACGTACACACAGTTTTTTCTGTATGTGTGTGGTTCTTTCAATTCATTTTTTAGTTCCCGTTTCTCTGTTTTCATAGAAATAAAAAGGAACTTGATGTGATCAGCCCGATGATAAAACGTTGACTTTTCACTAGATCCCCCCGTTTTGAGGCCTAAGGAATCATCCCCAACCATTTTCAGTCACCTGTCTGTGTGTGTGTGAGCTGTATACCTGTATACGTATGTGGCCAATTTTCTGGCCGACGATATCTCGAGAACGAGGGATCCGATTCCGATGAAATTGGGCTCAACCGACGCGGTTTATCCAAACTTGGGACTGATCAGTTTTTCGTTTTGATCGGAAAAATGATGATATTCTGAAAACGAATCAACAATTCAGAATAAAAATTGGTACCAGATGGGTTTTTGGGTCGTGGCAGATCCCGAATCTGAAGTCCTGCAGTAAAAAATGGGAAATATTCGGATGTTGAATTAAATTGGTACCCGTAGATCTTCTGAGACGCTGATCATGAATTTGTAGTTAAATTTCCTAAAATTCAAATAGAATAATAATGAAGTCCGAAGGCTGGCGCATGGGCAGCATGAGTCATATTTTGGAGAAGTTTTGAAAGAAACTTTGACCAGGTAAAATAATTGTGAACAACATGTTGCTGCGAGAGCTTTTTGTGAAACTATTAAACTACCAAATTGTTAAATTCCCAGAGTAACCCGAAAACTTTTAAATGGTCTATTAAACTGTCACTCCTCTACTCCAAAATAGAGCTTGAGCTCCGGGATAAACTGAATCCATATCAAAAACAGCATGTGAAATGATACCAATTTTCTAAACTAGGAAAAAAAAATTGAGATGAGATATACCAGTGATGAAAACGACGATAGAATCCCCAATTCACGACCATACGTTACAGTGCTTGATAATTGCATTACGATTCAGGATGTAATTCACATCCAGGGTAGTTATTGAGTATGAAGTTTGAGTTTGAGAGAGGATCGTGTGAAAGTGCAAAGTTACACTAATGACGTCTATACGTCGCGTATAAACCGGGCCCAGGTGCGATCGTGTAGGTTTATGCAGCGCATGCAGGCCTTGTACACCACCGGGTTATACATATCCTGTAATAAATGTACCCATGAACGTGCATATACCGTTATAGATATCTGGATAGAAGTTTGCACACGTGGCTCGTTAGAGTGTCTAAATATACGTAGACACCTACCGGGCCACCCAACCTAGGACACATATGGGTACTGCATGGTATAGAGAGACATGGTGTGAGCGCGTCGTCAAGCCGCGGTAACTAACCAGGATATTGGATACTCCGTTATCATAGTAAACCTTCATCCCCCCAACCTGGTGACGACGTAATTATCTCCAGTAATTAATGCACACGTATAGTATACCCAGACCGGGCCATACTTTGGTTACCATCGGTTATACCACGGACAGATAATTCCGACGAGTTATGATAATCTTATAATTATTCACACTATTCAAACACTGACCGCACACACCCAGCTGCCAAATATCGACCAAAATTTACCTTCGCACACACAATTCCGTAATTCAATGATCAATCCCTCGAACCATGACCAGTCTTTGTAACGTCTGATCGGAGAAGAAGAAAATTTCTACTTTCCGCACTAGGGAGACAAACGATTCGCACTGGCCACACGATCTCCCATTCTAGTCTCTACGTGGTTCAGGTTGCTTGAGTTTCTTTATTATACACGTGTTTATTTTTATATCCTTCATTTTTTATCCCCCGTAGTAACATCAACATCATTAACAAGCGTTGGGCGTTTCAGAAGGTCCCTTTGGGGAGTAATAAAATTCTCCTCTTTTTCGTTTTCCCTGAACCCCAACCTTTTCCTTTGCTCTCAAGTGGACGTGATACAGAAGATCATAACAGTTTTTTTTTTTTAAGATTTACTTTCTCGATGATCTCATTTCACGGAGTGAGAAATCGTCGGCTTTTCTATGTCAATTAAACGATAAATAAAAATGGTAAGGTTTCAGTGGCGAGACGATAATGGGGATACTTCACGAGCCCACGGTTATTTGGGGCGTTGTGTTATACCTCCGGGGGAATCACGGTGAAACCAGTTCGACGAGTGGTGGAAAAAAAAAGAGAAGGAATAGAAAAAAAAAGGTAAGATCCCAAAGAGTGAAAGAAAGGGCTTTGGGATATAGTATAGCTGGTTTCAGAGTTGTGGTCGACTATGTGTAACTCAATATCTGCAGGGGCAGCTCGGTGATCGCGAAAACCTGCGGGAATAGGATAGTAGATACAGGCGGTTAGGTACCTGAGAACCTCGAAGTCGAATGTGTGTCGTTGATTTGTTCTCTTTATTTTGTTGATCATATTTCCAAAGGGAGACAAGTGAAATCGATGTGGGCTTTATGTCGTTCCCGCGAATATATACTGAACGAAAGACAGAATTTACACCCCTCACCCTGATTCACGACCCGTTGGTGCGGTGCAACGAAAGCCAGAAAATTTCAGGACGTACGACACACCCGCGTACAGGCAATTTTCGAGTGAAATATGTTTTTATAAACCACAACCCCCGTTTTGTTGCGCGTTATAACCCCGGCGAAAATCAACTTTATCTTTTATTCCATTGTTTTATTCAAACAACGTAGATCATACCATGCATGGACATGGGGCTATTCAACCATGAATTAATAACGCCCATTTCGACGTCAAATACCGCTCCACATGAATTCATCCTCATTTATTTAACGGCGAACAATAGATTTAGTGCAAATACAAATTATCGAACTCTACGTAGTTGATAGAAATATTGTTCTTCAACTAAAGAAGCATCGGTCTCGAGTGTACCCAACAAATTTCATGTAAAAATATTAAAAATTGTAAAAGTTATCGGTTTTTTTACACTTTTTGCTGTAAATTTGAACAACTCCTGCAATTTTCAATATTTTAGGCTCAAATTTGCTTTGCGTCCTCGGTTCACCGTCCCCAACAATCTGTCGTGTCCCTTTTCTGATATCCCGCTTTGTATCGATTCCAGACAATCTGCGAGATTGGAATACTTTTTTTCCCCACTTTAAGCTTCAGAAAGGTGCAGGTATAATATCAGATTATGTCGGTCTGGAGATGGTTTGGATTCCTCTCACGCTTAGCCGGCATTCTGTTACACCCCTCAACTAAACTTTATTCCGAAAGCCAGTCAGCGGGGCGGTTTAGCCGCCCTGAGAGGCAGCTTTAATCGATTCAAAACTGAAAGTGAGCTGCGTCAAAGTAGATAGCGAATCGCGTTGATCTTTTTCCAATCGTCAACGATGGGAGAACTTGGTTCGATGAAAATGAAAATTTAGTGGAATTTCGTCACCTCTACTCCTTTCATCAATCATTATTCGAAAAACTCGATGTGAATAATTCAGTAGTAAAATTTGCTATTTCTTGTTATGTAACTAGAGATCAACGACTATGTCATCGTTTTTGATTGACGCACGGGATGTGTCGTCAATTATAGGAAACGATTTAATAAACCCTGAGACGAGAAATCCCAGACCGTCGTAACGCTCGTATCCCATTAAACCACCGAGAAAAAAGAAGGAACCCTTATAGCCTACCCAGGATCAACCGACGACCAATTTACGAGGAACCCTGCAAGACGGTCGAACCCACGTTATGGTCATTCGCAGTGTGACCGCGGTCCATCTTCACCCTCTCCCTTAGCGACGAGTGCCGAACGACTTAGCTCGTTAAAATATCAAAACCGGAAGCCCAAGCTGGACACTAATAGAAAGCCGATCAATCAAGGGTCCAATATCTAATAAATGCGAAAAGTCAACAATGAAAATTTCTACGCTGTTTTCATATCAAGATTGTCATCTACACATCGTTGCATAACAGTTTTTTTAATCTGACTTTTTGATTTAGAAAAACGGTCAAAATAGTATGTGAAAATGACTGGAAAAATCAATATAAAGTTCAACGTTTTTACCAAATTTTTCATGTATCAAAAAACGATTCTGCAAAAGCTTGGAAGATATTCTATTGGAAATGGAATCATATCTTGTTTCGGTTTGCTGGCCATAATCGTGACTTCCGGTTCTCCATAGTTTTAAAGATCAATTTGAAGCTTGAATTTACTTTCACTTTCGAAACCTGTTTGATGATTTGGATTTCCTCTATCCACCCTGAAATCATCGTATTCAAAAGACGAAGTGTGCATTATTTGCATTGGTTTCCCCCTCAACTCACAGAATTTCAGTGAATTTCGTCCCCTCATGGTGCGATATCGAGAGTATTGAAAGTGTAACCAAGAGGAGCGAACCAGACGCTTAAAATTCGATGAATTCGTGAAGGTAATTGATTCATTATCATCCCGTCCGGATTCGCTGGCGAATAATCAAGGCTTCTTTTCTCGGAGTATGGGGGGACATTCATTGGTTAGTGAGGGAGTGAAAATCCTGCTTTACATTAGGCGGATTTGATTTTAATAAATCCGAATGGATTTTCCGTGTCCTTTTCACTCTGGTTGCAGGGACTGTGACGTTACTCGACACACCAACTTCCCCAGGTGTTACTTCAGACACGTACGTCTGTGTGTAAGTTTTCTATAAGTCTGTATATGTATATGTACACGTTTCACCCAAGATAATATCGATTCCTCCACGACGCTAATCGCTCCAGACAAACAAAGGAAAGCGAGAAGGATGAAGATAGTGGAAAAGAGAAAGATGGAAATAGAAACTTCTCTGACAATACGAGACCTCCTTCGCTCGACGAACTCAAGCTTTTAGCTTATCTAGCCGGATTCTATTCTCACAGTGATTTGACTCCATGAGAAACCCTACACTTTGCACGCGTGCGATTTTTTTTTTGCTTTCCTTTCCCTTCACCAGCTCGATTTCGTGGCCTCATTCTTCAACGGTAATTCGATGTTCTCCAAGTTTCACGATAAGAATTTTATTATTTACAACCCCTGAAGCCTTGCGGCGGTTGGAACCAATTGAAAAACGATTCTGCTTTGGAGAAAAATCATCCATGTAACATCTCAAGGTGATTTTCCGGGAAGCTAACAGTCAGCTGGACAAACATCGACCTGGACATCGGCCCAGCATTGAAAGAGAAGAGGTTTGTTTGTCTTTGGGAGTGCCTCGATTACGACGTCGAGAGGAAGATCGCGATGGACCTCACATGCCTGGGAGCCGGAAGATCCAATATACGCCCACTCGGGGGGTCACCGAGACACTCTCACGATTATTTGCCCAAAATATAGCAACCGAAGACCCGCGTTATTCTCCTTGACTTACTTATTTCGATTCTGATATTTCGATCGATTCAGAAACTCACAGAAACCAGAAATGTTTCAGGCTCTGAATAAAGTTTCGATAGACCCTTGGCTGTCGAATGAAATCCAGTTAATTCGCCTCATCTCCATTTTTTAACTACCGCACTGAGGCAGTTAGCAAGATATCAGTTAACTTTAGCTGACCTTAACTGACCTCAATTGACTTCTGACTTTATCTAACTTCAAGTTACTTCAGCTGGTTTCAGTTGACCTCTCAGGGGATTCTTAAAAAAATATCTGCTCAATCAGCTGAAAGATTTCGTCGATCGAGAATCGTATTGGGTGGAGGTTTTACAAGCGTAAATTAAATCGGGTAAAATTTGTGGGATGTTCGATGAATTTGACGAGAATTATGATCACCGAAGTGTCTCCCTGGGCCCGGAGGGACCAATTCCGGCCATTTAAACAGGCGTTGATTAAATAGATTCAATGACGCGTAACGCGGACTCGGGATTTTCAGACACGGAGAATAATTGTTAAACGTAACGGTAATATCAGGGCAGAACGATTTTTTTCCGTTAGGTATTCTGTACGGTCAGGATTATATAGCCGCTTTGAAACGAGATTTAGAACTCATTCGTTAAAATTCAGCCTTTCGTGAAACAATTTTTAACGCTTTTCGATTCAGAACCCAAATCACCGATCAGTTTATCTCAACCGTGATTTGGCACTGGTATTTCTTCCATAAAATTGCCATCGCGCGGTAGACATTAATGCGAACAATTGAACCCAATTATTTTCACCTCGTTTACCTCGGAAACTCTTGCAGACTTCATTATTATCTTTCTACGTTTTTATACCGTTCGCAATTTCATTAGATGAAATACGACCTTTACACACCAACTGAGCTTCACAAAATCTGCAGTTCTACGCACTAAACAAAGTTCCTTCGTCACACATTCATTTGCCATTGCGACAAAAGTCAGATACCAATTGAATTGCCTTGGAATATAATTTGTCGAGTAAAAGAACATTTGAAAACAATTTCCAAAACGGATATCCAGAGTTGCCAATAAAATCTAAGCATTTTGAAACTTTAATAAAATACGAACTTGTCGACTAATTCGAAAGGATGTACCTTCAATATCATTCATGCTTTAGTCGTTCCAAAAGTTGTTCGAAGGATAAAAAAAAGAATCCTTTACTCACAATGTGTATTTAAGTCTACGCTTCATATTCGTTCACTCAATTTCTGTTGAAAAAAAAATGAAACATGATGAAGTTGAGTTTTCATTTAAAATTCTTTCAATATTTCACCTTTTTTCGAGACTAAAAAATGGGTTCCATGCTGAAAGATCGCTTATTTTTTTGTTCTGTCAATAACGTGTTGAAGATACGAGAATACACTTGAATCAATTATTTTTTTTTTCAAGTTTTTCAATTCTGAATTGCTCAATTGTTATCAGGCTGTAATCGTCGCGTACGCCGAAAGCTAAGTTTTTCGCCCAAACTTCCTGATTATACATTCTGATTTCAAGAAGTTTAATTAGATCTTCCGCGTGGTCTGAGTTACAGTCGTCAACGATTTCTAAATACCGTCAACCTTTTCACCACCATCTTCAATCATAGAAAATATCAAAATTCTATCATTCACGGTGTCGTTGTCGCGTGGGGGAATTGAATATCTGGATTGATCGTTATACAATTTGCACTTCCTTCGGGTTAGAATCGCGTAAGCAAAAACTTACAGGCATTAAGGTGAAATGAAAGTCACGTGACCTCGATATGATTCACACTTGGGATTTTCAAACGCTATTTTCTCAGCCAAAACACATTCAATTGATGTGAAATTGATATCAGTGACGTAGAAAAACTGAATGAAGGGCCTGCCAATCGTGGATTTTCGAAAATCGAGACGTAATAACAGTTTTTTCACAATATTGTTCTGTAATCCAAGGAAGTGCTGCCTCTCTCCACGAGGGGCGGCACCTTCTTGAGTCACGGAACAATATTGTTACACAAAATTCTGATTATGTCTTTCGATTTTCGCAAATCCACGATTGGCAGGCCCTTCATTCAGTTTTTCTACGTCACTGATATCAATTTCACATGAATCGAATGTGTTTTGGCTGAGAAAATAGCGTTTGAAAATTCCAAGTGTAAATCATATCGAGGTCACGTGACTTTCATTTCACCTTAAGATATACGTACATAAAGCAGATGTAAAAGAGTGTGGGCAACTGTACACTGATCCCTTTTCCGTGCTTCCAAGGACACAAGCGTAAGCACGAGCGAATCTAAAAGCAGGAATAAAGGTTTGCGGGGGTGGATCTGCAGATCCTGGACCTATATTAAATATTTACCTCGGCTTAGCGGATATCACGAGCAGTTTTTTTTTCTTGCCTCTTCTTTTTCGAAGTTGTCGAGCATAAAATCATGTCGTGCGAGAAGCTAAATGATCCTCGAAAAAAAAATAGGCGGTTAGATTATATTCTCATCCAGCTCACCTCAGCGGATTCACTATACCAAAGAAAAAAGAAGAAAATTCTCTTCAAATACACGTATATACACATCATGGGGGTGGTTCGGATCGAGGGAAGAGAGAAACTGTTTAAATTTTAAACGAATTCCCCGCGCAATTTTCTCCCCAAAAGCTCACATGTCCCCCAAGGCGACATACGTGCCGTAACCTCCTTGAGAATGTTCATTAATTAGTTTAACTTTTGGTGATTTTTTTTTAAGGTGCTTTTTCGTTCCGGGGACCCAGAAACAAAGCGATGACAATGAGTAATAGGATAACGAGTTTGGCAAGACGAGGAACGTAGCGAGAAGGTCTTGGATAAATGGATGTCGTAAAGGGTGACAGCTGCCCGGGGTAACAGCGACTGTGTAATAACAGCCTTAACTCTTGCATTTCACAAACTTATACTCGCTACATACACTTTCCTCTGAAGAATTTCAGCTTCCGAAACTTTACTCAGCACCCACCCCGTAAGGTTTGTGTAACGCTATGTATATACCAGTGGGTGTCCTCCACACACGCCTCTTCCGTGACGGAAGCCTTTTCAACACATGAGATGAAAAGTTGTGTGTTGAAAGAAAAAATGAATGAACCTTTCGCATATATATGAATATCAGGGTGCAAAGCGCAGTTAAAAACTTATATTATAATAAAATTTCATAAACTTACGTACCAAGAGAACTTTTATAAGATCTCGACAGACGTTCGAGTTTTTCTTTCCATCAGTTATTATTATATCATATTACAATATCAAGGCACTATTATCTTTTTCATTATTTCAATTATCTTCAAGTGCTTTTCAAAATAAGTTATAACAACGTCCTCAAAAAATTTCAACAAATCTTCTTCCATGAAGTTCATCAGCGTTATATTTATTTTCTATTATAAGTTTCATTATATTGTTGAAACTACTGATTTTGGTGATAAATCACTGATAATAAAGTCAACTCATGGTTCAGTGACGTTCGGAACCGTCTCTCTTTCGCGCCACGCCATAACGTCACTATTCAGTACAAAAAGCTCGCCACCGTCAGGTTATTCAAATATGGCGCTGAAATAGTGAACTCTGACGTCACAGCCAACTGTTTGACTAATTTTATTATTAAACAAGTTTCATGAAAATGAACGTTACCAAATCGGTGATGAAGATGCATCGATGCTAAAATTGATCCACTAATGGCCCAAAGTTCACGTAAATACTCTCAATCCCTTTCCCTCGTACACCCTCGCGGTGTTTTCAGTAGACAAATTAAGGTCGTGACCAAAAAGTCCCCAAAGTAGCTGGTTAGGGGCGGCTACCGGCTGCTACTTTGCTCGGCTGCATAATCAAACGATATTAAAGCCAAGTATCTACCCATCTCCCTTTCCTTTTGCAGAATCCCGCGAAATTTTACCTCGCGGCTTCATCCCCGGGCTTCAACCCCTTCGTCGAGCCCACACGAGGGATCTTCCCATTAGCGTAGCACAGGTCAACGCTGGTGGCTCACGTAATCCAGCCCGTATCATCCGGTTAGGGTCGCCAGCGTTTCTATCACCCCGACTACGCCTTTAGGACCCCTAAAACCCCCCCGATGTACGAACTTTTACGGCTAGGAACATACGAGAGCTTGCACACTGGCTTTTTATTGTTCCATCGTTACCGGAGACCTGCTTCGTTGGATTTTCCTGTCGTTCGTCCCCCACCCAAAGGAGAGAAGATTTGAGATTTTGTTGCCGGTATTCTTCATCCCACTTTTTATGAGCGAATTTTTGCTCAGTCCTTTTTTGATATTTCTTTTTATACTAATTGCGTTTGAATTTGGGAGGTTGAATTTTTCCCCTCCCCTGGGACAAGAGAACCGACCAAATATTCCTGAGAAGAAATGAGTACAAAATAATGAAAGAACCAGTTTCACGAGACCTTTTTGAACCCTCCCCTTTTGCTTGTTAGTAGAATTTATGTGGATATACGGGAGCGGCGGGGTTTATAATTTTTCGTGGATTCCAATTAGCGATTTTCCGAGAGTGTAACAAATTTTTGGAACAGGGAAAGTTGTGATATCGCAGTTTTTTTTTTCTTCTACGGTGACTGAAGAAGCCAGATATCTTTGCAATGCAATTAGCAGCCACTCCAAGAGGGTGGAAACGTGGTAGAAATTCTCTGAGATCCTCTATTGTCCCATCGCTTTGATTTTCAATAATAGGACTCTAACATCTCTAGCTGCGGGGGTTCGGTTCACGGGTTTTGTGCCGCTAAGTCGTGCTGAAAACCATTCTAACGACAAATTCAATTCCAACCGACTCAACGAGCACCCTTTCAATATGGTGTCGAAACGATGAAATATCGACGTCATACCATACCCAAGAACGGAGGCTTCGCCGCAACCCCCTTCACATTGTATTCAAGATTTCTCCAGCTGTACAATTCTTCAATTTATCAACTTCACTTAATCAGTATCTCCGTCACCTTTTCATCCCCCGTCGTCGATACTTCTGTATACAGAAATATATACGGTGAAAATGGGGTGAAGCCGAAGAACAAGAAAATAGATCCTTTTGTCAATTTCTCAGCTATATTATTTTTATCTTCTATTCTCATATCACGTCAAGCATTTTTTTTTACGAATTTAGGGTCATTTTTCGAGGGTATTGATAACCGAAAATGATTCTTTCTATCAATGATCGAAACAAGGTGAATCGAAAATTAATGACAGCAATTTCTAGATTATAGCAGAAGCTTGGTCGTTTCAAAAATAATAGAAACCGAATTTTTTTCAATCACATTTTGCATAGCTGTCTTTCTTTTAATTGACTGACTCATTGATTGTGGATATCAAGACTTTTGTTTCTCATTCCCGAATTATATCAAAATTGAATGAATGGATTGACAATGTCTCAAAAAAACGTGGCCGAAATTCCGATAATCATCTGATGTGAGTTGCATAAAAATTCGTCCGCTGTTATTTTTCGGATTTTCAATTGGAATTTTGTTTCTGATTATCAAATGGAGAACAGAATTTGAGGATATAAAAGTCAGATTTGTTCATTTTCTTCTCTTCATAACTCAATTTTCAATCTTAGATCCATCATAACCACATAAATGTACAGGAAGCTCACTTGATCAAGGTAAAAATAACCTTGAATCCAATGCTAACAGTGTTTTACCATCGTCCGCTAAGACCAGATCACTATTTTAAAATCCACACATTTAGATGAAAAGTGAAAATAGAAAACCCAAAGAACAAATTTCATTCGTATCGAATAATTCGTAGAGTTTTTTTTATGCCTTCTTAGGAAATTCTGAATCTGAGATGCAAAAAAAAATTACACAAAAACAGAGAAAACCAATTTTTACGCAAATTGAAAGTTTTTTTTTTGTTTAGAATTCTGGCTAACGAGGAGAGTATTAGGCTTCCAGCTCAAGGGTTTCAGTCAATTAAGTTACAGGGTTGTTTCTATGACCCAAAATCCATCTATACTCTACTCTGTAAGACCTCATCACGGAAAGTATCTGAAAAAGTTGATATAGCGCAAGTACACCATAGGTTTAGTTTCTCGCGACATTTTCCTCATCAGACTGTTGATACGATCAATTCCAAATGAAGTGACTAAACTGCACCTCAGGGGTTTCATATTCTGGGCCAAATAAACAAACCTGTAAGATTGATCTGACCAGATCCACCATTTCAAGGTCAGTCAATTTTACCCATTGACCCAGTTTCCCCTGCGCTGATCCTTCCCACATTGTATGGCGTCGTTGAGCCTTCGTTAGACTCGTCGAAGCCGTCTGTCGCAGGTATAGCCATTACCGCGAGGAATTCGCTGAGGGTTTTCACGTAGTGCATCTGGCTTCTGCGAAGCAATTGCAGTGAACCTTTTTTAGCTGATGCACTTGTTATCTAACTATGGGGTGCCGGGACGAGTTCCTCCCGCCAATCTCATCTTCGATGGCAATTCGGCTATCCGTTATTCGAGTTCTGAACGAGAGGAAGCGAAAGAGGAACGAACGAACTAACTGGCTGATTCGAGTGTGGATGGAAAACCTCCTCCAGTATTCAGAGGTCGAAAGAGACCTTGGCCATTTTTTATCTTCAATTGAATTATTTAATAAAGACTAAAGGGTAACAGAGGGCTGAAAACAATCGTCCGCATAAATAAGCCATTCGTTTTGAAAGTGGCAGGGAAGCATTGCCGAGCAATGGAGGGAAACTATTTATGTAAAACGCAAGAAATAACTCCGGGGGCCGAGGCTTTTCTACCCCTAGACACGGGGTCGCCTAAACTTTCACCCTTAAATAGTATTATTTGTCTTTCCATCTCTACTAAGGATTTATTTCCAACGGTATAAAAACAGAAAAAATCTCTATGATATTTGTATCGCGGATTCACCAGCGTGGATTTTCGCATGTTACACCGAGACGGTGGAATAAAATAAAGCGAAAATGTACGCGAGAGAGAAATATTTGATAAATAAAAACATGAAGAAACTTCGGTCGCGGTAATAGTTAAAGAGAGCTCGAAGAATACAAAGCCTCAAAAAGTCGACGAAAATTTTCCAGACAATCACCCGTAATCTCAGTAAGCCGATTATAAGTTCAGTTAATTACCTTATCGTAGCTGGGCTGTTTCCAAACTCCACAAATTACTGGAGAGGAATCCTCAACGTGAATCTGAATTTTTTATAAAAATAAAAATTTCCCATCCAGCCATCATAGCACGAGCACTGCTACAGTCTATGGTGAGAAGAATTTGTGGGCGAGCGCGGTGGTCTCGTGGTGTAGGTCCTTGGTTAGGGAGCGGGAGACCGGGGTTCGATTCCCGGTCGGGGCAGAAGATTTTTTCTCGTCAAAAATGTCAAAACAGGAAACGTCCAATTGGATCTGAAATGTGATGAAGATGGAAAAACTCGCCACTTTATCTCTGCACTTGACGAAAGTGTGTCTTTTCATCACGACGCGAGTCACGCTTTGAAAGTGCGTAATTTGAAGCCTGACGATATAACCTGAAGGTGATTGAATTTTCGTCAGGGTCTAAGTGGTCATGGCACAGCTGTAATGGTCTCAATACCTGATTGTAAGCCTTGCGTGGAATGTTTCATGCCAGGGAACCTGACCCTGCGGTTTTGCTCAATGATGGTAGAAACTGCAGTCCACTCAACTCGATAGAGCGGAAGTTTCAGAATTGAAAATTAAAATATAAATTGGTAAAGTTAATCAGCGGGGAAAAGTATTCGAAGACAGAACTTTGAGAGTGGTTTTTAATAGTTGATAGACCGCTCCGGTTCGAGGGAGAATCTAGGCAATATCGGGACCGCGATATCCTTCGGTTGGGTAGAATCAGCGTTATCACGCTCATTGGAAACGTTTCATCCGCCATACGTGGCAATATCTGGATTTGGTACCTATTGAATTCACGGTTTCAGCCTCAACAGAGGCATACCACACGCATGGCCAGATACTCGCTATTCTCTTGTCGTACAACTTGACATGGTATGGCGGTGGCGTCGCCGGATGTACGTCCTCGATCTTTCTCTCAACGTTCCTATCGAACCCACCGCCCCCCCCCCCCCCCCCCTCCTTCCCTCTTCCTCTAAGTTCCACATATACACGCATCGTGTATGAATGTCCACTTGCACCCACACCTAGTAACCTCCACATACTTGTTCGTATTATACCGCACCGTT
Source organism: Euura saliciscinereae (assembly GCA_018420115.1). NCBI lineage: Eukaryota > Metazoa > Arthropoda > Insecta > Hymenoptera > Tenthredinidae > Euura > Euura saliciscinereae. The sequence goes on along the minus strand of JAFFZH010015779.1, from coordinate 67,413 downwards.
GGTACACAGAATTCGTCCAATACTGACCTTTGTCGCCCCTAATCCAACTCCGGAATACAAACCACTTGCAGTTCAGAGTTCACTCAGCTATTCAACCACGATTCAACTACTACCAAACTATTCGTGGAACACGGTTGACTTACGACCAGACTCTGGATAATCATCACCTTCGTACCGACAATGGCACTGACATCATTTGCATTTACCGCTAGAACCATGGAACATTGGCAGTACCAGACTCAACACCTGCGCACCTGAAAAATTGATTTTCAGTACCTGTCCAACGAACGTGAAATATAACAGTGAAGAAAAGGAAAGTTGACGAATTCGCAGATCGTGAACGATCTACTTTCCACTTTTTGGCACATGTTCACTTTGGAATAAGAGGTTCGCTTCATCGGTAGTGAGCGATGATCGGATCCTCGCTCCGAGTTTGCAGCAATAGGCGCATAGAATCCGCCATTGCGAACTCGAGTTGTGTGAAATTTGCATAATTCAGAAGCTTGACAAAATTCCGGATGTTCTGCGAGTCGGATGTGCATCCAGATGAAGAATTATTCATACTGCAATGTGGGAGGGTGTGAGAGCAGACACTGTATGGTGGGATAAAAATGGAAGAATATGAAAACGGTTGTAAGACAGTTGTAAAATGTTGCGTTTTGTATAAAGCGCGTGTGGGCCGTCTGGGATATATGGAAGGAATTGAATGGATAGAAAGCCTTAGCTGGGTGAGTGGACTTGAAACAAGAACCTTTGAGACTGAAGAAGAAGTAGAAGAAGAAGAAGATGAAGAAGACTTACCGTTTTTTTTGCAACGAAAGAAACAACGGAGTATAAACAGCTTTCTTTTCCTTTCAGAAGAACCTTTCATCTCTTGATATGAGCGCCGCAGTTGGCCATAAAATATTAGTAGCTGTGTTAGGAGCTATGTTACTGGTCATAAACAGAGCCTATATGTGGAAAGCTATCGACCTGGCCGCTTTGCTCATCGTCAATGCGTTACGATCCCTCTTAGGCAATATGTGGACGTTGTTAAGGACAGTAATTGACTGGTCGAGTTCTCACAGAGATGTCTCCGCATGAAAATTGATCGAAGCTGGAAAATAGTGTCTCCGATCCTGCCTCGATCGATCACTGTCCCTTCGATATCAGAGGCTCCAGCTTCTCTGCATTCCACTATCGCGAGGAAAGAAAAAGGCCTGGTGTCTAGGCTTCAAAAATGAAGAACATAAATATTCTGAATAGAAATGAATGATGGTTCAAATTACCTCGTCGCGTGTACGAAAAGTGAAATAGACACTATTCTATCTTGCAGAGTGGCAAAACAAAGAAGTGTCAAGATAGGGGCCATCTGAAAAACAAATAATGGAACTGCGCCCTCGCTGTTTTCCATGCTGTGACGACGACGAAACACCATTGCAATGTCACAGGGCAAACTTATGAATAAGGTCAATATTGCCCAAGACCAAGACCAAGACCAGGCGATCGAGGTGAAGTTCGAACTGGAAAACTTTATCGCTGGTTTTTCTTCACCCGTTATTTCATACCCGCTTTGATTGAAACAAAATAATTAAGGGGGAACTTCAGAAGTAGTAATAAATGTAATTAAAAAATTCTTTTAGCAATTCATACATCATGGTAGTAGTGATTGTGTTGGAAAATAAAATGTCAACCCTCTCCGATGAAATTGTATGCACAGGGAACCTTTTGCAGCTAAGAGACTACAAAGAGACTGCGAAAGGTTCCCTGCGCATAAGCTTCCATCTTCTTTTCATGATATTTCGGTAGATACTAGCAAAATCTACGTACCGTTGGGTAGATTTGCGGATTAGATGATTTTAGTAATATGGCAAACAAAAGTCTCCAGACAAGAAAAAAAAATCTTCAAAAGCCCCGCTCAAGTATGAAAGAGTTCCGAGCTGGAACCTTTATTCTAGAAAAAAATCTCCTCATGCCTTTTTGAGTAGTCGCTCTTTGAAGGAACTGGGCAGAGAGTGCAAATTGCGTAGGGTGAAAAGCAGCACGGAGTAGCTGTAAGTATGCAGTGTTACTTTATTCATATTTTTCAACGGCTTTTTAGCACCACCCAACTGTCGTATTTCCTTTGAAAAAAAAGATTCCAGATACTATACCACTCCGAGTAACTGTATTACTTTGAATAAAAACTATAGTAATGTAGTACATGTCGCAGACCATCCACTGCGTCGAGGTACCTACTGCAGTGCTCCAATCCCCTGCAGGTACGTCGCATAAAAGTGTGTACTGCCACCATTACTCGAGTTTTGAATATGGATGGATCGGATAAAAGTAGTTGGATCAAATAACTTCATTCTCTGTTCGAGCAGACCGCATAAATCGAACGTATTTTTGCAACACCGGCAGAGCTAGAAGCCTTGTTCAGTGCCTCATCTCCGGGCAGTGCGGAAAGTTTTATTTTCCGCACTTGTCACACTTGGTTATTTGGTTTTCTCTGTCGATTCCATGTTCACATCGTCGCTCAGGAGGGTCATCGGACTTCGTGTGAAAATTTTGCCACTCGCTCAGCTCACACTATACTTTGTGAAATCTTCTTGCATATAGCTGGTGCTGGAAACTTCACGCTCATCGGATATCGCCTGCTTTCCGCACTTTCCGCACAATCTGATATTCCAGATCCAGTGAACTGGAGACTCTTTTTTCCTTATTCTGTGGTGCAAAGTATCGCAATATTTTTTTCACGCATCGGTGACGCTGTCGCTGAGAAGGAATCGATACGATCAGGAAAATAATTTTTTTGTCAACTCGACAGTATGTGGGATTTGAATTGAAAAAAATATATGTATACCAATATAATGAAATTCATGGAGCAGAATCGAACTCCAGGAATATGGGATATAACAGGCACGAGGTTGAGGAAATTAATTTCAATTTTGTCGAGTCAAACTGCTGTGAAAACAGGATTTGAATTATACCAGTTATAGGAGTAGGAATGATAACACTCTCCAAGTTTCGTCGTGTGGTATATTATGGTCTATCCGAATGGACTGAATTTCGATTGGATTAAACCAAGCTAATTCCTTTAATTGCCAATTAGCAGACGTCTTGGACTTCTTAATGCGAATGGTTGACTGCGGTTTCAGCTCGATCGCGCTAATATAATTTCCGTTAGGAGGGTTCACCCCTGCCCAACCTCGTCACAGCCATTCCAGCCCTCGACTCACCAAATCATCTAAATATCCAAAGAATTCTGGCTATTAAAACCCGGCTATGAGAGTGTTTAATTTGTCTCTTATTTTTCACTCTTTTCTCTATGGAATTCAAGGGGACATGCATACCTTAAAGTATGAAATTTAAGCTCGTGTAAAAAAAAAAAAAACAGTTGATAGAAGAAATTTTTTCATTCATTGTAGTTTCATCCTAAATCAGGGTCATCTTTGCGACGACATCTTTTATCCGAAAGTTTCTTTGAAAATGACCTTCAGTGTACATACGTCCCTTTATATCACTTGAAGTAGAAACTCAAAGGTCAACCTGTCAACCTGTCAATTATCGAGGTTCTTGAAATCGCAGTAAAACCGCAAATAATTCTATGGATCCGGGAAAATCTCATTAAAGGTTAACCAGATCTGTCAGTCGTGACGTTGATCTAATTTTGCGGCCAGACCTAGTGACCGTTAGATTCTACGAGCCGGATTCCATGTACTTTGGAAACTTTGAAGGAATTTCGAATTCCTCACGTGTCTTCGGTCGACTGAACTCGCAGGCACCGGAAACCGTCTTCCAACTGAAAAGCAACTCTCCTTTGCCAGTAACGATACAGATCGGAAATAGAAATTCCGATAACTCTGGATACGTTCGAATCAACTTATGGGGTGAAATTTATTTTTCGGAATACAAGTCCTTGCTTTACATATGAAAAAAAAATTCTTACCCTCGACTTACTCAGCTATGGTTAACCAGAGGAGATGAATATTTGAGAAAAGATTACATTTCAACATTGAAGATTAAACGAGTTCGTCAAGGAATTAAGGAGTGAAATTAAACGTTCATTGACATAAAGAAGTTTGGTGTGCTTTTGAGTCTACCGGCATCATATCACTTTGTGTGTAAACTCATGGACAGTTACAAGGTATACCCAAAGTCGGTAGACAGTTGAATGTTTGCTTGGAAGCCAGTGGTATACGTACCGTAGCCAATTCGGCGAATGGGGTTGGCTGCAGTAAGCCAAGTTTAGAAAGTTTATGGAGAAATTATTCGTGGGTGCTCGAATATTAAGAAACTTACCGGAAATTGTTTGCGTCACTCTGCAGTTCCCGGATATCTACTATCCCATAATATACGGGTAATACCCGATTGGTCGTCACTCGGCACCGAGTTCGACGTACCCGCTGATAATTTCCTTTGTTCAAAAGTTGTAAAACGCGTATAGCACTTGCGAATCCCCGATGTAGCACCCGGTGCTCCATTGACGAAGCGTAAATTTAATCAGCGGTCACTACCGTCAAACGATTCGCTTGATTGTTATTAAAGAGAACCGCTTTGACGCGGTGGCTACCAGAAATCAACTTTCACGGGCAGGTGGGGGGATCCCAATCACCTCTGCGCCCCAGCCCTTACACAGGGGTGCAGTTTCATTGGGCAATAAAGTGGGAACTGATATAATACGCATCACCGTTCGTTCGTCTAGATCAGACCAATTTCGTGTTCGGTTAAATGAACCTGCCGCATAACCGAATAACGGAGATTCGATTTTTCGCTTTTTAGGCACTCCCCATGAGTATACAAAGCATACTAGGGAAAAGCCTCACGCATGTTTGCCTTCCTGCGAAGTGGCTGGCTGAAACAATATCTGACAAACTATCTAGGGAGTAGAAGGGTCCACAGCTGGTTTTCTCAAAGCTCATGGTCGACTCTCTCTATCGAGTCCATCTAAACGGTGGTTTGATAATCATTGTCCTTTCAGTCCGCAACAATGTGCTTTTTCAGAATTCATGTCCGTCTGGACTCAAAGGAGGTCGCAGGTAGGTTGTCGGATCGGAAATGGTTGACTTCCACAGACTGAGACTACCAAAACGGTGCCCAGATCCTCAGGATACTAACCAGGATATGGCCTGATCTCCAAACTGTTACAAAACTGTTCACAGTCATCTGAGAGAAAACTTTCATCCCTCCAATATACCATAGAGACTTGGTTCGACACCAGTTGAAGATCATGGAAACTAAAGACTTCGATGTCACACAGTCTCTGATAGACTGTGTCTATTGTTTCGCCACTGTTCAGAGATTATATGAAATATCACACTGCATGCGTTTGATTGGCTTTCAACTCTTCAATTCACTGATTTGACCATGAGGTAACGAGTTCAGGTGAACGAAAACGTGAAAGTGCAAAAAAAAATTCAGTGTATAAGTGTTCATGCTATACACTGATATTTTGCTTTTACCTTTTCTTATATACCTAGAGAGATAGAGAAACTTTTGATAGCGATAAACGTCACACGCGAGGTAAGTGCTGTCGGTGAGTTGTGCCAGCGATTCACTGGCGAAATTCGGTTTGGTGTTTGCAGGACCGGAAAACGCCGGATGTGGCGAGACTCGTGGGTCTTGGAAATATTTGCCAATATCCGGTTCTTGGCAAGATCAGGAATCGGATATAAAATACTCGCAAAATCGATAATTTTGTCGTGACCAACAAACTCAACCCACCTATACCGGTGGAATCTGAGGTAAAAAACAAATTTCTGATGGGATAACGGATACGTAACGAAATTTTCACTTCCGGCGAGCCTCTCCCGCAGGCCTCTTTTGCTCCCCATTCCGGAAAAATCAGTTTCTCGGAAACTTGCAATTTGCTATAGTTTTTCATCCCGGGATCCAAAACGCGGCCATTTATTCAACGAGCTTTATCAAAGATAGTCATCGCAGGATAGAATAAGTCAGATCAGCTGATCGTACGACACACATGAAACTATGTGAAGAAGATAAAGGTATTCTGTTCTTGGAAGAAGTTGAACGAACCATCGAAGACTAGCATCAGTCAGGACACTCATGAAACCCACATGATCCTACGCAGACGGTGTTTCGTCGCCTTGAGAAAGGTTAGAAAAAGTTATAGACCGGCCAATGAAGGTTGAAAATAATCGAGAGAGATTTTTCATCCACCTACACAATTTTTCACTCATTATATATAATTCAAAGTCTTTTTTACGGCTTTTCTTTTCTTGTCCCGGTTGCTTTTTATGGTTTCAACCGGCAGCGCTGTGGTGCAAAAATTCAGTAATCTAAGAAACCGTGGTGAATATAACAGAGTGACACGATTTTAGGGTGGAGCATGTCTCGACGAGGAGTATACTTGCACGTTGATTAGTTGTACGAATGCACGGAATGTGCTGACTAGTGTGTACGTGACAGAATTTCCCCTAGACCTCACGTCTGCGGTCTGGGGTGTAATCCTCTGAAGGCTCCCGAATAACTTGTATCCGTGTGTATATGTGTCGTTGAAAAAAATCCTCGAGAACAAGGAGCTCAGGAATTCAAAGTCCGGGTGATGAGGATGCGATATTTCAATTTTAGAAGAACATCTCAGATTTGATCATCACATTCTTTCATTTTTGCTCCGTGATTTATGACACTGATAACACGCTCTGAAAAAAGAGTTTAAAAAAAAAAGAGTCGCTGACTTTGAGGGATGGTTCAGATATAGCCGGGTGTAAATTTGGCATCGTGAAACTTCCGGATGTATTATTCAGGGTCGACTTTGATACATCGTGGCCTGTGTTTCAATATTAAGTAAAACCGTCGTTTCGGTGTCCGAAAGTAGCTTGGAACAAAAAACAAAAAGAAAAGAGAAAAAACGGCTTTTGATCAAGCCGTATTTCCCGAGGGTTAATTAGCTTTTAATGGTAACGCAGTTAAAAGAAATCTCCGAACCCTTTTCGTCCCAAAAAGCTTTTTCAAACATTCTCGTCTCTTTTCGATTTACTCTAAACTAGCCATTTTCCGACCCATGCGTCCTAATTCCATCCATCTTCTCGCAACCGGTTCCCGTCCAGAGGATATAAAGGTCGAAAAGTAATCCGGAAAGCTCTGCAGTTCGCTATCGGAGGAATACAATTATCTGGTTTTCTCTACGCTAATACCAGATACCTCGACGTATCCAAGGATTTTCGATATCCCCATGAAGAGTCCGAGACTCAACGGTGGCTTCCAAATGGCGTTCTCTCAGTCAACCAGTGTTCCATTCTTTCGGCGTATTACCGAACGCGCGGAATCTCTCCCGATCCTTCAGCCACTGCACCCTAGTTTTAGCGTGGCCCCTTTTTGCCCATTTTAGGTACCCCTTGCCAGGGATCCATGAGATGGTCTCTTATTTACGGCAAATGACGCTAATAATCTGCCCCACTAAACCCGCCGCTTAGGCTGACCGATGGTAATGTCGTCCTGTGACTCGGATCCGACCGACGCCGACGCCCCGACGCCTCGACGTCCCACGTCCATCCGCGAGGCGCATCCCCCAACTCACGTCATCAGACGCCATTGATCCGTCTGAATATAATCCTCGGCTTGTAACTGTTTTTCGAGTGGGACTGCTACCGCGACGTTAATCACAGTTTTGCTATCCACTTTAACGCCATAGAAATTCTAGTGCTAGGTCCGTACGAGAACGGACTATCACCTCCTCGACGGTACACTGCTTTCGGCCATTAGAGTAATCACTGGGTTTAGCACCCTCTAATCATGCGAGAGTAGGTAAACCGCGCTAACAGGTAAGGCTTTTGTGGAAACGTCCCGAACGAACCTTGACACGCTGTGTTTAACTCCGGAGCATGCAATTCGGATTTGGACGATTCGATATAACTTTCACGCTACTGGGAGTGGAAATGTCGAAAATAAATTCCCAATCAGGGGATTGAAATCAGCCAAATAAGGTAAACGCCCCGGTTTCTGACCGCTTGGCAGTTTTTTCACTTTATTCTACAAATCATCAAGGAGGAAAGTTGAATCATCTAAAAACGCATTATTGGTGACCGAAAGTGACTGCGGAGTTTGTCACGCAGCAAGAAGAGGTCAAATACCGGGTCCTTTCGGAGGTTTTAAAAAACCGGTCGCAGAACTATTCAGCAGTAAATTCCGATCAATGCAGTGTCGGAGTTTCGAGTATCCTACGAGAGCAGGGTATGAAAATAAAGGTAGTCGTTGTCGGTAGTCGGCGAGATTATAAGTACACTTAACAGAGGGTTAAACGAGGTTGAAGTCATTGTGCTTAGCCCGAGCGAATGGGTGTCACACCCAACGGCACTATTATGTATTTACCACAAGCTAAGCGACGGACCAGAAGGTTGTCCCTTAATTAAGGGAGAAGCGAGCGAGCGCTGCCCTGTTACCCTGGTAAATATTCGAGATTCTCTATCACTCCCTCTCTCTTCCTCTTTTGGCAAGCGTCTATTTATGCCCACTAACTTCTCCCCCGTTTACCAGTCACGTTGAAACCTCACCCCTTGACCCAAGCAAGTCTTTGTTCCCTTGTTTTCTACCCACCCTTAGAAGTCTGACGGTTAGTCGAAGCTGACGACAGTTGGTGACTAGCAAGGTATACAGAAGGTTTAGGTTGTGGTGTAAGAGGATTTTTCCTTTCTTTCATTTCTACCATTTTTCTTCTCAAAGGACCCTCCTGGCTTTTCCACATCTACTAAATAAAAGACATCTTTGTTTTCCTTTGTCACCCAAAAAAAAAAAAAAAACTCTTTCTCTCTTTCTCTCTTCTTTTCTTACACAGATTAGACGCCCGGGATCACGGCCTACAGTTCATTCAAAGAAATTATATTCAAAGTGCCAAGTGACATCTGAAAGGTCACTGGAAACCACTCTAGTGATACAACCGACTCTGCAATTAAAACAGATTGACAATACATCTTGAGAAGGTGATGGTTAAAAACCATGCACTGATTTTAATAAGAGCTGCTGCGCAGCAGCTAACCAATATCCCTGAGAGCTCTTGTCGAATCATTATTGCAGGTTGAAAAAAGGGGGAAATAAAAAATGCGAGAGCTGGTAGCTGATGAGAAAAAAAAATTATGGGCATGTACAGGTATATCCCGAACGCGGTAGACACCGTGAGGTGCTGAGCTTTTCAGAGTGGCTGAATTAACGAAGAGAGGCCATGGATGTATTTTATGCGAGTCGAAGAGCGCCGAAGGATAATTCGTACAACCGAGAATGGATAACCCGGTTCTGAAATGGTTAACGAACTTTACAAGAGTTCACATTTGTCAAAAATCTAATATCATTAGGGTTACCAGTGTAAACTTATTCGCCACTTAAATTGAAATATCGGAGGGTTGACTTCAGCGGGCAAAAATTTAGCTCTAATCGTTGAAATTAGGGCCTTGGAGGTAAAAACTGAAATGTTATCAAAGAAGCTGAACCCTTAGCGAAGCACGGCTTATTATATTCTCGGTGACAGTAAACCGTTCAGGCGAGTTTAATCGGCGAGCAAGAACTATGAATAGCGTTGAGGATCTTTGGTTAGAAGCTGTCCGAGGGTGAGATAACTAATCGCTCGGTGTACGAAAACCTCAAACACATCAAGAAGACCGAAGACTCGGCGCCGGCGTTAAGACTTTATGAAATCTTCGAGGCGTACCGGAACCACGTGCGTGTATATGGCGTAGGGTCTACACCCCACGGCCGAGGGTAGTTTCCCTGTCAAGCTCTCGTTGGAGAACCGCGCGTCTCTTGAAGCTCCATCAAGACCGCCCTCCATTAATCATTGTCCTCTATGATTACGTGAGCCACATACATTATGACATCATACGACGCGATTGTCATTCATATTGTCGTACTTTGGTGGAGGCACGTTCTGCGAGGGAGACTCGCACGATGAACTTTGTACGGTTTCTTATTCGGAGGGATCGCTGGATTCGTTCATTGGTTCATTGTGTTTCGATATTCGGAGTCCTTTCATTCGACACTGAACCAAGAAGTGGGAAAATCGGAAATTTGTTGCTGCATGTGCAAAAATGTCTAAAATCAACAAAATACTGTAAAGTACTAAAGTGGATTTTCTGCACTACGTTACATCATTGACTATTCAAAGTAGCGGCCCAGAATGTCGGAATTCTTATGAAATGTATTCATTCTATATGTTGATTGAGGAGATATGTATCACATAATCATAGAGATTAGATGAGATTCAGTTTCTTCACGGTAGTCTATAATCAGATTTTAATCAGAGAAGATGAGCAAACTTGATTGGTGAACTTATGAAATACAAAATATACAAACTGAATAATAATGACACACCAACAGATGCAATGAAGATGGCTTATGAACCAGGGGTGAAAGTTGAAGAAACAGATACATAGATAGCAGTGCTGAAAGTAGAAAGAGAGGAGAATAGAATAGAATAGATTTGTTTACAAAGAGAGGATGCAAGCTCATACAGAAAAAGCATCTCTTCCAATCCTCTGCAGCTTTCGTAGCTGAAAGCAAAATGTCATATAGCCACCAATTTCCTCTCCTCGGGTGAACATAATAGCTATAAAAACCTCTGAAACTTGAAGATGATCAGAAAAAATTGAATATTTCTGAACCAATTATCAGATTATTTTACCAACTAATTAATCTTCATTGCTCTCGAGGAATTATTGAAGTTTTGATAAAGTAGGTATAGATAAGTTGAGATTGACAAACTTATTACATAGGTTAGAAATGTTGACAGAAAAAGTGCAACAGACGTGATGAGAATTATTTTTTGCGGATACGACCTTACGCAATTGGTAGACGCCATTATCTGATATATTTATATACATTCTGCTTCTAACTGTCTCACAATCAATATTAAACCTCAATGTTTCAACAAACTTTTGAATATTCAACCTGGATAGAAAAACAAGCGGATTTGGGCTGATTTATATGAGCCAGCCTTTGAATTTTAGATTATCTATTTTTTTCCAGCTATTTTGAATTTTGAAAATCAGAAATCAGATTCTTTTTAGTGTTTTTTCCCAGCAAATTGGATCCGCCATTTTGAATTTCGCAAATTTGACGTAAGATTCGTGATCAGTGACCCAAAAATCCTTCGAGTACCAATTTTAATCAAAATTCAAATGTTTTTAGTTTTTTTTTTTTTGCAAAACCGACTTCAGATTCATGATAAGCGACCCAAAAAACAATGTGGTACCAAATTTCTTTCAAATTCGTTGATCTGTTCTCAAGATATTGTCATTTTTATTGCATTTTTCAGAATTCCGTTATTCAAATAATTCGCAAAGCACTGAACCGATCAAAGTCACAATCTGATCAGTTCTAAGTTCGGGAAACCCGCGTTGATTGAGCCTAATTTAGTCCAAATCTACCCACACGTTCTCGAGATATCGTCTCTAAAAAAGAATTGACCACATACGTACATACGTTCTCTAGACCTCAAAACGTGAAGATCCAGTGAAAAGCTCAAGTTTTAATTTTCGGGATGAATACAATAACTTCCTCTTTTCTCTGAAAACAGAGAAACGGAAAGATGAAAAAATTATAGGCCTTTTTACCGTAACAAAAAGCGGAGAAACGTATAAAGACAATAACGACGTTGTGCCAATATTAGACACGTGACATTTAATTAAAAATCGGAACGTGGCACAGTTCCTGGTAGCACGGGTCAGCTGCGGAACAATGAGGTCCGTGAGGGTGTGGTAGAATTTTGAAAGAATAAATATTCGGTATATTTTTTAGTCAAAAGTTCGCTTGTAGAGTTTCGCGAGCGTCAGGTGTTTAGAGTAAGCTAGTATTTCGCAACTCTGCCACACGTGACGGTGACAGTTGAAGACAGTTTCCCTATCCGAACGGTGCCAATTAATTTACTGTACATCCTGTGACTGTGCGAAAATCCAGAGACCGAGTTCCCGAGGAGCATTGTTGAAGAAGCTAGAAATATCGTGGCCTCGAAAGAAATAGAGATAGAAAAATATCGCTCCATATATCTATAACAGAAGAATACCTCACGAAGGGGTTTGTATTGTTGAAATTTTCCGATAAAAGGAACACTTCAATTCTACATTTCCATTTCCATTTACACAGATTGGATCTCTGTGCAATATTCTAAACCGAAACCGCAACGTCCATTCCATTCGACATCATCCTCATATATAGGCTCGTAAATGTTTTACACAACTGAGCTGCGATACATATCTGCAAGATGAAAAATAATAACCACACGCCATCAAGCCCCTGTATTTTTTCAAATTATTTCAACGCCCGGTCAAGCAATTACCAGTGTATTCCCTTGGGCCAGTTCGCCCATGGCGTTTCCAGACCAAACAGAATCCAAGGGTAGGGCAGGTGGAGTGTAATAACATTCCAGCAATATCGTCGGGTCGACATTCGTACCTTGATTCTCTCAGCACATTTCCTGCTCGCTGCAGCGCCAGTCCTGGTTTCATGCAGGTCTTACGAAGCCCAGGATGAGTCCCCGGAGTCTACTGCAGCACCCCATCAATCGTAATTCAAATAATGCCTGGAAAGTACTTTCAAGGTCACGTCCGAGCCGGGGTGAAAGACGTCGTTCTTTGAGCGAGTCTAAGGGTTGAAAGAGAAGAAAAAATATCCGACTTAGTATCTTTCGATCGTGAGTTGTGACCCGGAGTTGAACGTAAATTCAGGTCTACGTCGAAGCGTCGCAGCCGCGCAAAAGTTCTGACTTTAGAAGGTGAAGGCGAAGGCGAAGCTGGGGGAGATAAAATAAAGTTTGAAACCGAACAACTTTGGCTCGGACATCGCGGATGCTCTCCGATCACTGGCACGGTTTCGTAATCCTGCACTCTTCGGGTCTCGTTCACCACGATTAAGAAACTCCCGGAGACAGGATTCGTGGATCTTACGATAAGCGGAGGACACTCCTGATCCGTAATGAATCTCCTTTAGACCCTATGTACATACCACTGACATGCGATGGGCTTGAGGAGTTTCAAACCCGAGCTTTTGGCCAAGTAATATCGAGTCGAAGTTTTATTGCTTTCTTCACGATTTCTACCGACCTTCAAGGACATCGATTCTAGGATAAATCATCCATTGTTCAAAGGTTGTAAAGTGTGAAGATAGTGAACAATCGTTATTGAACCGGAGCCAGGGCTACTCGAATGGTTATTTTATAGTTTTCACTATCATCGATATCGTCTATGGCTTTTTTTTCAAAGGTAGATAAACAGGAGCTATTCAATGGCAGAGTTTTTTTGTTTGTTTTGCGCTGGACCGATTCCTGGGGAACATTTTATTGTTATGGGTTTTTTTTTCGCTTTGGATACACAGACGTGTGATCGATCCAATCGTGGACTGTGGTACTTTGCAGAAGCTTTCGAAAAATTGGAGAAAGAACGAAGAGAATGGCAGCAATTCCGTATTCTTTACGACGACATGAAGCTTTTACACCGTGTTCAATCATTCAGTGAAAAGCCAAGGTTTAATTCTGCAACATTTATAATGTTCTTTGGTTAAATCAGACGTAGCAGAGAATGGGACAATTTGTACCACGGTCCGTGTCTGAGCTTATACTAAAATAATCATACGGAATGTAAACGATGACAAACTCCGTTTTTTTTTTCCACCAAACTCTGCCGAGCTGATATTACGGCTTTGGATTTAGCAAAAAAAAAAGTAAAATGATTTACGTTACTGGTCTATGTAAACGATTTAAGCCGTGGGATAAAACTGGAAGAGTGAAAAAAATACTATTAGGAAAAAAAGTACAGGTCTCGCGTTGCGAAAATATTTATGGATCATGGCGACTGGGTAGAATGTACGAAAAATATGTTTCTGGACAAAATGTGTCTTCAGAAGAGATTATTAAAGTTTCCAAGAAGCCCACGATCGCGAGACAAAGGGAATCTCTTCGAGTGGATAAGGTATTTTCTTGAGACACGTGAGATATTTGTCCTAATCTCAGTTTACCTCAATGTTCCTATACGTACTTAACCTCTGCTTAGTAGATTCCAGGGAAACAATCTCACGATTGGTTCCACGCGAATCAACCCCCTGACAGCGAAGCTGATGTAGGGGTTGAAGCCTCCCAAATTCCTCTCAGACTTCGGTTCACCTATACCATAAGAACCTCGCAAAAATCCCTCTTCTCCAAGAATTTGATTCAGAGCAAACCCACATGCAGTGATTAAACACGTATCATATACTTAATTATTGGTCTGATTATCAGATGTTTCAGATGAAACTGTTACTCAGACTCTGAGACTGATCCGTCTCTTCAATAAGTGTTTTCCTTCGCGTCCTTTTCAGAATCGTGAGAAGTTTGTCTTACAGAACGGATGAACGGTGAGAACCGAGGAATAAAAAGCTCGAATTTTTGACGATGAAGAGAATATAAACTGACGACAAAGAATCACTTTAGTTCTTGCCAAATACAACATCATCTCCTGGAAGCCCCTCTCCCGAAGAGAGAGTATATACAGTGGGGCAGATACAAGCATGAGCAAATATCATGTTGGTAGAAAAAATTTGGAATTCATTTATTCAAAGGCTATATAAAAATGTAGGACCGGTGCCGAGCACCCCACCTCCTTCACCTTGCAAATTGTACAAAAAATATTCAGCAGAGGTCATCTGTCCTCAATATGTTTGGAAGACTATAGATGAACACATTCTTGTTCACGTTGTCTCTATCAATCAACTACTTTTGACCATGAATTCAGCTTTCCTAAGCTTTGGAATGTGAAAAGCTGACTGAATTCCCGCTATAAAAGTTTCATTACATCCTAGACAAAGGACGATACTCAACCACACCTATGTTAGAGTTTCTAGCCGAACTTTCGAGTAATTGTAGTGATTGGTAATTGTTTCTGTATTCTAGTGCAGAAAATGGTCTTTTGGCACGTCGACATTCCTCCTCCACCAGTTTTCACCGCATTGACTAGTATAACCTGATGCAGGAATGTGGGTTCTGAAAGATGGATGAATGGAAGAACTTGGAGCCGTTGAAATACCTCAGTGCCAGTTCCAGGTGTGGGTTCGGTAGTTCGTCCAAAGTTTTTGGTTCACTGTCTCACCATCGTCTGACACCTCGTGAAAAGTGGCGACCGCGGTATCGGAGGGCAGGTCCTGGGGTCAGGGTCACCGCTCCGGCCCACCTTTAGGATGGAATTAACGCGATAGACCGAGTTAACAGACGAGAGAAATTCACCTGTCCAGTCCTTCTGACAATGACCTACGCTCCGTTCACCCCGAACCAACGTTCCAAGGGGTCGATCGATAGCCGAACCCTTTCATTCAACGGTCCCCGACTCGTGATCGTTAAGATCGGGCGCATTGTTATTAGCCTTACAGGATGATTACACATTCCTCGATATTCCGGGGCTGATTGGACGTCGCGTAAATTCAAAGACACCTCAGATGTGACAGGATTTGTGATCAGCTTAATCTTTCCCTAATTTCCTTCTTCGAAGAATTGTTCCAACCACCTTCGCCCTGTCATGGAGTTTATATTTTAGCTACACATCCCTTGCTCCATTTTTTACGTGGGCTTAAAGCTTCAGGTGTTGAAAGCTCCGGTACCTTGCAGGGAACGAACGAAGACAAGAGAAAAAGAATTTGAAAAAAAATTGAACCGTGGTCTCGCAGTTGGATTAAATCGCGCGGAATGATCAGTGGGATAAAAGGAGCCCCTAGAAACGTGGAATGCGTGGTACGGATTGGTTGAGTTGTCCGTCGCCCATTATGGGGTTGAAACACGAGTAGAAAGGGACGGAAACAAGCCACACCATAAACCTGGTGTAATAAGTTCCGTCCTGGCAAAGTGCCACTCGAAACAAAGGAAAGATGCACTTTGGAGTTTCCACCCGGCAAAAGCGTACCGCTTTTTTTTCTTTTTTTTTTTTAGTGTGGGGTGTGTGATCGGTTCCGCCGATGGCGACGATAGAAACAAAAGTGCGATATCTACGAGTCACGTATCGCAACGGGAATGGAAATTAATGGAAGGAAGAGAAATTTCGGTGTTACGTCGCCGGTGTGACAAACTTAGGCAGGAGGTATTTTGGCAGAGAGATATTCGCCGTTTCCGTCAGATCCAGTCGGGAAAATTTGAGCCTTAGTTTTTCACGTCGGGCGTAGTCTGGATGACAATTCTCCAAACATATTCGGGCGCAGGGCAAAAACGTCGGTTTGTCACTTGCGCCGACGATCTTGAGCGGCTATTGTTTTGACAAACTACCACTTTCATTCTTACGTCAGAAACCGGTGAGGATCTAACCGCTGGCCAACTTCCCACCAAACTCCAACTACCCCCTGACTAATCTCGCGCAAAAACTGTATACCAGCCTCCAGCTCCCTTAGGGAACAACGGCGAAAGATGGGCAAAAAATTGAAACTTTCACGGTTCACTGAAGGATATGAAAACCGCGCCGGTATTTCTTTCAGAGATTATAACGCCTCGAGTTATTACAACCGACGGTTGATTTTCAGAGGATTAGAAATGATTGCGTAAATATTATCCCTCCTTAGATATACGCCGGGAATTTTCGCGATAACTTTGCCAACTCGTAGAGCCAAGGTTCAATGAGTCTGAGAGACCCTGGGTCGTGAGCTTCTATGCAAAGTCTCTGAACAAGTCGCTAATCTCGTAGAGGATCTTTCTGTAAGCACCCGAGCGCTTTCTCGCAAGTGGCTTCTCGGTTTTTCTTTCGTTTTCTAGTTATCTTTTAGATCATGTAACGTCCGGCTTTAATTTTTCTAGAATCTTGAGGAGATGCTTTTCTCGTATTAGTCACTTTGATCAGAAATAAACCCGAGATCTTAACGACCAAAATAATTGGTCCCTTACTTTACGGCCCTTTTCGTGCTTTTCCAAGCTCTTTTTCCACAGGTTACCCGAGATTAGACACGTCGCTAGTAAAATACAGCGCACGTAGCCGTTTCCGCCATCCCATTGTGCTTGTTCAGCAGCAATTTTGATTTGAAAAATTACAGGTAGGCTTTGAAGAAAAATTATAATCCCTCTTACACGATGTAATTAATGCAATCTCAGCGTACGGAGAGGCCAGAGCTTTATCTCCCCGGTTTACTAAGGGTTAATCCTCATCCGCTTTCTCAGCCTTTGATGTACCATCGCAGTTCCCCTTTGTCTTCATCGTTGGGCTCCAATTAGGTCCTGAATCGTGCCGGAAATAATGCAGAGACAGGAATATGAGCCTATTTATCGCTTCAGATCTTATCCAAAGTTCACAAGTCAATTTTTCGATATGTGTAATGAACTTTGGATAAGATATTAATGATTTTCGGAGTATGGAGAGTTTGTCGAATCCAGCTATACCGTTCCCCTTAACCTTCGAACTTGCGGCGGGAGCGTGGATAATGTAGTATGTAGACATAAATCCAGGTAACATAAACCACCTATGTGCTCAACCGTGCATCTAGTTTACTGTTTATTTGCCTCGCTCAAATACGTTGCTGGATACATACGCGGTTCTCGGTCTTTCGCCGTGACGGTAAAGTGGTCGTTACTTCCGGTCGTTGCGTGGTGCAGAAGTACGAAAAACTTTGGGGGTGCCTCCGGCATCCAGTCCTGGACCGATACGTCAAAGAGTGTTTCTTTCATTCCCTTTTTCTTCACCGTCATGATAATATATTCACTCGACTTTCCCGTAGAAGTCGAGAATTTCTTGCGCGAGGTGATCCTTTGAGAGGATCGATCTGTTTCTAAATATCAGACGAGACAGTCGTTCGTCTTCCAGCGTAATCAAATTTCAGAAGCAGCATCGATCCTCGACGTAACGAAAACGAGGTGCATTCGTCTTACGAGAGGATATTCCTATTCCCTACAACGCTTCGCGGTTATATCTAACAAGGCTGCTGGCGTACACACGATTGTGTATAGGATGTACTTCATCATCCGTATAAGAAGGTTCATTGCTTATGGATATTCAATAAATTGTGTAGCAGCCCTGATACCGAAACACAGAGCGTAGAGCGAGAGTAAGATACGCGAATAAGATCGTCTGGTTTGGCTATAACGTCTGCAGCTAAACTACCGGCCCTGGAAGCCACAGGGAATTTCTAGCCTAGAAATTTACTGGCTCGAGATTACCTATCTCGATGTTGAACCCGGAATTGATTCAATTCTCATTCTGCATTGACACCCTGTTTCCGACCTCGACCTGCCCTAACTCATGCCGGACAAAAAGATAAACACTACCATGGCCACGTGGAGGGAACCAGTGGTGGAAGCAGGTGCTGCACCGAATTCCTCTCAGACCATGTATACCAGACCGGATTTCTATCTTTCATTAATCACTCCCGGCAGGATACTCGCCAGAACGAGACCTCAGGTCTTTGACCCGACTGAAAAATTCTACATCTGGTTTTACCTGTTTCTAACTCTCACTTGCCCTTCAAATCAATCGGTCTTGGTTTTGCCGATATCCAACTTCCGGTTGCTCTTAGATGAAAAGTGATTAATATCAAATTTGAAGCTCTTGAAATTCTCTACAAAACAGATCGGTACAGTTTATAACGTATTATCAACCGATTCGGAGATATACGAGGTCAAAAATCGAATCCTCATCTTCCGAAAAGTCCTAGCACATGGAGCTCTGACTTTCAAGCCGGTGTTTCGCTCATACGATCAGTAGAACGCGAAAAACTGTTGAATACTTTTCTGTAGAAAATTTTATGAGCTTCAAAATCGATTTCAGTAATTTTTCATGTAGGAGTAGCCAGAAGTGCGATATCAGCCAAAATACGGCGAAAGAGGATTCAGTGAAAAAGTTCATCGATCTCAATATAATTGCATAATCGCAACGATATCTTTGAATCAGCTATGGTTGGTTACCGGTGGATGGTTACCGGATGCAAGTGATTCTGAAAGACTGAAGCTCGTGACAGGTGTTGAATGCGCTTTGTACCAGATTCTCTTATCGCGCGTTGAAGTCAGTTGTTTCCTATAGCATCCCTGCACCCAGGGGTTTAAAGAGAGACGGAGAGTTAGATTTCCGTAACACCCAGTGGAATCTGGTATTGTTTCAGAGTCTGGAATTCGAGAAGAGCCAGGAAATCATTAACGTGATTAGTAATTTAGTGACTGGAAATAATTTCCGCTTGTAAAATTTTTGCAACGTCCGTGCCAAATTCAAGTTTATATAAGCTTGAAAAGCTGGAGCGGAAATCACTGTGTAAAATTACACCCGGCGAGCTATGCTATGCTACGCTACGCTATGCGGTGGTTGGTGCGGGATAAAGAAATTCCAATTGCAAATGGGCCGCGAGCACCGGCATGGAAACGACTATCTACTACCTCCGTAGTTCCGAAGAGTTAATAAGAACCTACGACGGAATCTGAATACCTACGGAATGAAAGTGCTCAACAATTGGTTCACCCAATGCCAGACGTCTGTATGGGTGATCCCCATCGCCCGGTGAATTATGAGATGAGGGTGCAGTGTTGTCGGAATTGTATCTGCCCGTGGTTTTCCAACTAACTTTATAGGTTTCCTATGCAAACTATATAACAAACCGGTTCCTGACTTACGAGCTACCTGGAGACCCATGAAATGCATTTATCCTCGATGGTGCTCTCGGGAATTAGCTCATTTTTCACCAAAACTAACCTCATCTTCATTCTCCAACGTGAGTGAACTGCCCTTACAAAGAAACCAAGTTGACTCATGCGCATTGGATGTTCGAATTTATCACTGAGAACTATTGACAAGCGTCACGAGTGACAAAAAAAACTACTTCAAAACCAAACTACTCAACCGATTTTTATGAAATTTTTATGGGACCAATCTGAAAGTATGCCCTTTCGAATAAACAAAGAATTTTCCAAATCGGTCTATAAATAACGGAGTTTTCAGTTAACAAACATAAAAAAAAAAAAACGAACTGAGAACCTCCTCCTTTTTTGAAGTCGGTTAAAAACTATTCAATCGTGAGTACTAGTCTTCGCGCATGCGCGCTTTGGAATGACTCATTATGTCGGTGGCTCAGTGGCGCCACCTGACGTCAGGAATTCATCAGATTCTTGATACTCGTTGAATATGTCCGAATGTCCAGTCGAGGGGAATTCTGCACCGTCTGAGGTTTTCGAGAGGATATTGGCTGGTGGTGAGGAAGCAAATAAAGGGTGTTGTCACTGTCAGACCCAGAGGTAAACGAATGAGGAGTGTCGGGAGTGCTCGCGGGGGTCACGGTCCACCTGGTGCCTGGAGCAATGTTTGAAAAACAGAGATAGCCAACCAATTTCTTCGCACGTTGTCCCTCCAGGATTTAGGACGCTGCGCGATGCCATCGAGTCTCCGTGGCCGACGACGTTTCTGCCTCTGTACACTGTGTATATATAGGAGAAGCGCCAACTAGCTGCAATTTGGCGGGGTATCGGGGACCACCCGGGGTTCGAGGGTGGTTAAAATTCACCTTCGGTATCTCCGATCGGGTGGGAGGACCCGTTGGCTTGGATATACAGGAACAAACGGTCTAGTGAGTCCCCTCGGTGTTTGTTCGAATCGTGGGATGTTATTTCGTTTCGCGGTTGTTCGATCATGTATCAACTCTGACCCTCACGAGTCCCTCGGCGCCTGTATCTTATCAATGATACGAGATATATATATTTATTTCTCGTCTTCTCCTTCTTCCTCTTCTTCTTCTTCTTCTTCTTCTTCTGTATCGGCAGAAAATACCGTAATGATGACAATTCCGTTTTTTCATGCCTTCTTATCGTCCCGGCGAATGAAGACCTTTTCTTCCTTCTCCACTGCTCCGAGATCCACGCACGAATTTCAGCCAATTTCGACAAATTCACTCGCGCGTGACTCCAGATCTGAAGCGATGAAGCCATCCGAATACAAGACGCATTGAATATCGCTGATGAGCATAATTTTCGCTGTTCTAATCCACAGATTTGTGAAAGACATTTTTTTAAATTGAATTATCGTTGATAAAGGACAACTGAACATGATTGATGGAGATGATAGAGAGGTTTTCTCCATTTTTCTGTGTTATATCCTTATTTTTGAAAACTATTTTATTACTCCTATTTCCACCATCAAGTGGAATTTTTTCGGCACTCAATTCCGATGAATTACAGAGTGGCCCAAAAAATTGGACCATTTTCAAACGTCAATAAAATCTTGAAAATCGTGAAAAACGATCTTTAAAAAATTCTCGTCACTGGGAAGTATAGAAATAAAATTGGAATTTCGATTTCAAAGAGCTGAAAGATTTGTTCTCATCGGATTTTCGAAAATCAAATCTTCTGACACCTTTTCTTTTTTTATTTCTGCACTGCTGCTGATAGAAAAGTAAAAACCGGTAAAGGTTGTGTATTCAAAATTCTGATCTAGTTATGAATTCGCAAAAATTTGACGCCTGTTCGAAAAGGAATCGCTACTGAGACCATTCACGGTCCAGAGAATTTCTGACCACGGCAACAGAGTAGTGCGTTATAGCTGTTTCCCGAGAAAGGTTTTCAGAGTGGTTTTCACTAAACCGACGCAAACAACAATCCTAGGTTTGTTTAGGATAATTGGAGCGTTACCTTGTCACTAGGATAATAATATCCACTGGGATTCGGCGGAGAACCTGCAGGGTCCGGCTATCTCCTCTCCAGCCTATAGTGTTTCGCCTTTCATTAACGGGGTAGAATTTCTCCGGGCCACGGAATAATAACTGGCGGGTTGATTATGCCGCCTGGAAAACGGCCCGTACCGTAAATGAAAAACTTTCCTTCTTTCCGGGATCTAAAATTCAGACGGCAAAGAGGAAACTTGGAAGGTTCTTTTTATACCGAATTTTTAACACCTGTTTAATAATTGAACACGAGCAACAGTTTAGACAGCGTACGGTAAATTCACCACAATCATACAGATCCCTGATTCGATGAAAGAACTTCCATGACCTACCTTTCCCGGGATTTAATCAAAATTCATTCCGGAATGGAAAGACTTTGCAGTGATGAAGTGAACGCCTCTTCGAAAGCGGAATAACCTATCCGCTGGTCAAAGCGTGGTCTTTATTCAATCGAGTTTTCAATTATTCCCCGTGTCTCGTTTCCCGGATCGCGTGCCAATTTACCGGAATTAAAATCTTCCAGTTGCTGTAAACCAGAGGCATTTCGAATCTGAGAATCTCATGGTCCTCGAATTGAAATAACACTGCATTTTAATTGATGCAATTAAAACGAATGTAAAGTGTGGAGTAGGTACGACTACCTACCTACTTAAGGGAAAATGTAATCAAAAGTCTGAAACAAACTAATGGCAGATCATAAGCTTAAGAGCTTAAGAAGTTTGCTTTCACATTAATTGGCTTCGTCGGGTAATTGAATAGTGCAATACACACAAACGGAATTTCCGCAAACACCAAGTGCAGGGTCCCCCGACGCTGGAAAATGGCCCCCCATCTTATGAAACTGTGGTCCCGATGAATCAAATTTCCTGAATTTCAGATATTTTTGGAGTTTTTGGAGTTTTCAGCCGAAATTGTCAATGAGACCTTTTTTAGGTTGAGATCCGGTGGTCTAATTTATTTAGTTACCAAACGTTTGGTCCGCCACGTTGAAGTTTCACTTTTGGAGTTCACACATGAATTCAGTGACCCACAAAACCTGTAGATAGCAAATTCCGTGAAGACCGCGTACCACATTTTGGCTTTCAATTGAATTTTTCGTCTTTCAGTTACATCAAGGGATGAACCACTCTGAAAAATCGCGTACATGAGACTCAAAGATTTCAAAGACTTCATGAGGCTTCATCCAACTTCTTGGAGCTTCTTGTGATTCAGCGACTTCAAAGATTTCAAAGATTTGAAGGTCAAGGATTTCCGGGACTTCAAAGATTCTTAGGGTCCTACATAGGACTCTACTGAACTCCTTAGGACTTCTTGGGACTTCTTGAGACTTCATGCGACCTTATCTAACCTGACCAGAATAGCCGTGATTCCAACCAGAAAAGTCGTGATTCTGACCAGAAAGGCCGTGATTCTGACCAGGATAGCCGTAATTCTGACCAGAAAATCCGTGATTCCAACCAGAAAAGTCGTGATTCTGACCAGAAAGGCCGTGACTCCAACCAGAAAAGTCGTGATTCTGACCAGAAAAGCCGTGACTTAAAAGACTTCACGGGACTTCAAATGGCTTCAAGGTATTTCAATGGATTTCATGAGACTTCGTGCGACTTCACGGGACTTTGCACACTGTTAGTGGTACACCGGTCTTCAAGAGGAATGTCGATTTTTCAAATCTTCGGTTATTTACTCTTCTGGTTAGAAACTCAAAATTCCGTCAAATTGATGATCAGCGACCACTTTTCGGTGGGACGAGGGACGAGCGATAGCGATCATCCTTTCAGAAAAGGTGATCCTTTAGAAAGGCTTCAGATTTTTGCGGAAGAGTTAAACGAAAACCAATGATTACCAGCCAATGGTATGAAGAAAAAAATTGATAGAAGTTCAATCCAAGATAGCTTTTCTCTCATTGCAACGTTCTTCTCGATATTATGCAGCTGATAGCAGCTGTAAGTTGTCGATTGCACTCTCTATCTTATAGCCCGCTTTTTCTCCGTGCTTTTTTCGTTCTCTTCTCGCACGATAGAGATTTTTAAACTCGGATCTATATTAGAGGTTCCATTTTCTGAGACGATGGCGCCACTGCATCACCCGTTCATCCTTCCATCCTTCTGCTACCCGATAACGCATCGTTTTCCCCCTCGGCCTCACTTCACTGGCACTTATTTTCTTCGTTTTCAATTTGACGTCACCCTCTCGGATGTATCGCCAACATGGAACGACACGATTTATCCCTCGGCATTCCCTGAAGTTCGAACCACCCCCCGTCTCGCTAATCTTTCGATTCTCTATCGCGCGGAGATCACTTTTTACCTCTCTTATTTTTCACGTTGTTCGTTCTCGTTTTTATTGCCAAAAGCGCAGCGAGCGAGAGGGGGGATGACGCCGAATCAGCTACGACCCGCGGGTGCAACAGAATAAAAGTTCTCATAAAGCAAGAGGATTCGATTACCCCCTCGGAGAAAAGCTCTGTTATTCACGTCCTCTATTCAGACAAGCTTTACAGCTCTGTGAAAATAAAAATCAACCCCCTTTTACCCCCATTCGGCTAACCAAGACCACCGCGGTTAGCGAATTCCGCGAGGGCTCCAGACGGAAGAAAAGTAAGATAGAATCTGCAAGTAGATGGTGGGACGGGGGAGGGGGGCGAGGTGCATCTGAAAATAATCAATTCGGAGTAACCTAAGCCCTACACTTATCACCTTCCGTTTTTTTCCTCACCCTCTTACTCTCAGCAGGGGTCTGAGGTGAGTGGGTAGCGCAGACTCGCAGAAAGTCTAAATCCCGGAGAACTGAGACTACATAATATACGGGCTGGCGCGGGCGTCGAGACCCCTCGAAAGTGGAACAACGCGGTTCTGCCAGAATCGAGTAATTGAAACTGAAACTCACCCACAACTCTGCAGGGGCTCTTTGCACCAGAAAACCAGTCTTAGACCGTTCGCTGCATACCCGAATTACGATATCCCTAGTTGAAATTTGATCAGGCTTTTCACGTGACAAATCTAGGCCGAATATAGAATTCCTAGACAGAGCCCGCATAGGAACTGCCGTGGCTCGATTAGTTCGGATTCACCAATCCTGGGCCTGATGAAAGCCGCCATTTTGATCCTCATTGTCATATAAATCTGTGATATTGAATGACGTTTTTGTTCACAATAATCAGTATAATTGTATTCTAACTCAGGAACTCCTCCAGTCAAGAATAATTAGTGGTTCTTTCAAAATGGTAAAGGTGAGATGCGATAATTATACTCAAATATTGGGTGTTCATTCGAAGAGTACCTATTCATGGTTAAAAGTTCAGAACAAGTGTTTTTTACAATAATCATTTCATGAGTACCTATCCAATACTATACAGGGTGAGTTATCTTCGGGTCTGAACGAGGGAGGGGCTTATCACTGCTGATGCTCCGCCCCTTGGCGTATCACGAACTGTTATCAAAATCTAAGTTTACATCAAGCCGTCAATACTTGGTCTGGTCTTGGTCTAGCGTAAACGTAGATTTTGATAACAGATTGTGATACGCCAAGGGGCGGAGCATCAGCAGTGATAAGACCCTCCCTCGTTCAGACCCGGAGATAACTCGCCCTGTATAATGTATCTGAGATTTTTCCAATAGAAATTTGGAATTAGGACCCGAAATGATACACATATTCCTATTTGGTCATTTCGAAACATTATACACAACATTAGAGGCTATGTCAACATTGATTGTATGTCAAGTTGGAATTTGATTTTGCAAATAATTGAGTAAAAATACTGATGCATGTTTAAAGTTCATTCAGTTACTCTTGAAAATATGAAACCAACGTTTTCTTGCTAGGTGGTTCATTGAACAATGCTCCGCTATCACAAAAATGTTCATTAATCATGTCTTTGACATTGATGATATTCAAATATCCGCGAATCTCCACCATTCTAAACAATAAAAAATGGGTAGACATTGGTTAGACTCTGCGCATCGACATGATTCAATGGATGAAAATCGAAGTAAGATTAGGTTCGTAGTTGGGCTGTTTTCTTGGAGGTTTTATTAGTTCGAAGCATTGCCGCATCGCTGCGCACAGTCGCGCGGATTTCTCGCAAGAAAATTCTAGTCAGCCATAATTCAGCATCTCATCAAACACCGCGGCTGGCAAGAGAGGAAATTAGTAACATCGGTAATTAGGCGGTGACGTGTCTCCCGATATTCGACCTCGCTAAAATTATCCTGTTTTTTTGTTCACAATGAGATAAAATCAAAAATCTAGAATTCTCCTCTGAAGGATAGAATTCCTATGGCAAAACCTAGTCGGGAAACCAGTCTGGGGGGAGTGAAGCACGTTAGCAAGCATTAACCCAGTTTTTGTCTCTGTACGACGAACTCTGCGCATCTCGTCGCAAGTCGTGGAGGCGGGATGCGATGGGGAAAGAGGTCTGATATATAGAAGGCATACATTAAGGCGTGTTTGTGTTTTCTATTAAGATAATCAGGCCGTGCCGTCGCACACCGAGTAAGGATAATAAGCAAAAGCGCGATTTACGAAGAGCCAAGGATGCCGGGGGGACAGATGAAACAGATAAAGGGCACCTTCACGCATTTTTGCACATTCGTCGATTTCTAAAATTCATAAGTCTCCGGACGGCTGACCGATTGAATCACCGTTTTCCACGAATAACGGTTCAAAAGCGATCAAAAAAAAAAAGATCAAACGCCATCTTTCTCATATATTATGCTACTGTTGAAATATTTTGGGTATAACTGATGTGAGAGGCTATTGGCTTCGAAATCGCTCGGGAATTGTAGATAAAATCGCCTAATTTAATAGAGTGAGTCTTCAGACGAAAGACGGGGATGATTTTTGAATGAAGCTAGACTTGGTATCTAGGGGGATTTTTAAAAAGCGGAGCGAAGGTAGTCAAATGTTGGATATTCCCAAAGCTCGTTTCCCCATCCCTCTTATTCCCATCTCGGGGTGGTTCATTCTGTGTGAACTTTGTCCTCGACCAGGCGAGATATCCTGTAGCTGATTCTCTTTAAGGCCGTTCTCCACTCTCCGAGGGATTTGCGGAGGCCGAAGGACGCTTTCAAAACAGCAACATCTAAATACCGCTGAAGCTGAGGTAAACGGAATATAGATATATACAACACAACGACAGAAGGTTATATCCCCTAAATATCACACGGGAGATTAAATGCCTTAAGACTTCAGATGCCCCAGGACTCTAAACTCCGAGCTTTTCTGCCTGTATAAAACCGTCTTAACCTCAACCCTTCCTTCATCCAGACTCGTGGTTATCCGTAGGAACCCGAAATTTGCAAAGGTAGCCAACGTTCCCAATTTTTGAACCGTGAATTTCACCAATCCTCTCGTAGTCCAGTCGGAATGTACATGAGGTATATTCTGTTAACCCACAGGGCTTAAAATTTTTCTACGGCTCGTATGTATGCCTACCAACAAATCCTGAAATATGCGGACGGATCGTATCATGGATTTGGCGGTAAAAAATTATTAAAAATTGAAATTAGCGGAAAACGGCCCTATCTTTTTATTTATTGACGTGAGCAAAAAAAGGGTGGGACAAAAGTTGTAGATCTCGTTGCTCTCTACAAAATTGCTTCAATGCCAAAATCACGTAGTATTATTAGTTTAGCCGTAAATTGCGATGGAAGACGAAACCTCGATTCTATTGTTTATCGCATGCAAGTCGGCCAATTATCAACGCACACTATTAAAACTCACCGTGAATGTAGAAACATTCATCTTCAAGAGAAGCGCGCAAAGTTGACCATGCTATGTCATATAGTTTAGCAACAATGAATTTTCTCCCGAAATCCGCGTTTCTTCCATAGTTTCGCGGAGGATTTTCTGACAGTGTGCGAAAAAATCGTAGTGGTAGTTTTTACCGCCTTCTTTCGGTATTTGATAGAAAAAAAAATGTTTCTCTGTAAAAAAGCATGTTTTTGGCGAAAGTAAAATTTTCGGTTATAAACAAATTGTAATAACTTTGTCAATTTTTAAGTCATCGGAAATATTCTTCACAGATCTGATAGATCTTTTCGAAACGCGTTTTTTGAAAAAAAAATCATCTCTTAATCTCCATTAGAACCGGAGATACAGACAGGTTTACCTATTAATTCATAACTCTTGAACTAAGCAACATTTTCGAATGAATCAAAATCGTACGTGTTTCTGAGACATTCAGGTACGATGTACAATTTGTCTCATACCCCTTCTGTGAACTTATTCTATCGCAACGACTGGTTGAACACAGCCGCGCGGCCGAGATCTCACCGCTCGCCGGTTCAGTCCCACCGGGCCGCGCGGTGGGGAGCTCCCCGGCCAATCGCGTTCGACGTCGCGCGGCAAGGTTAACAATTGGAATATCTCCGTTAATAATGGTCGTAGAAACTTGGTTTTTTTTTCGATTCGGGCTAGTTTTTTCTCACCAATCCATTTATCCTATACAAAATGAGAATAGACCGATATTTGGTGAATTAATCTTCGTTTTTCTATGATTTCCGGCTTGAAGTGCTTATAAATAACGTAACATTATTGGAATGAAGGTGTCAGCAATAAGTAACAGATTTTCATCACAGTTATTCATTTTATATTCTTCACAAAAATTTTAATGAAAGAACTGAACTCAGTAAACTGCAAAGCATTCTATTCATTCTTACACTCGATTTATTTTTATATTTATTACACAAATTTTGATGAAGAAACTAAACTTAGCTTCTATTCATTTTTTTATTCATTACAAAAATTTTAACGAAGGAACTAAACTTAGTAAACTACATTGAATTATCCTACCTTAGGTTTTACATTTTTTTGAACCTTTGGTACCTTGAACCTTACCAATATTCCTTTTGCCCGATCGACTTGTTGAGGGCTCTAGAGGACAGTCTAATCCTAATTCTAATGGGTATTCGTCAGCGTCGTCGCTGAGTTTTAAGAGCGAATAATCTTCGAATTCATCGTCGCTCAATATTATATCTGGCTCCGCAACATTCGAACAGGATTGTCCGTTGCACCTTTTGCATAAAACCGTGCACTTGAGGCCAACTTTCCGACATGTACAGTTCGTCGCACATTTACTCTTGTCACAAGCACACGAAATGACGTTCAGTAAACTCTCCGGTATTGGCTCCTTTCTGCAGGTAATTGGCA
>JAFFZH010015779.1:24438-38633 GCA_018420115.1 Euura saliciscinereae | reverse complement strand
ACTGTGTTCATTGCACGCATCTGACGTCGGCGGAAGGCTATTCAGATTAAACGTGCTTTTCACAATTGCCCGTTTGCTGCATGTGTATCTAGGTCTATACCTGTTAGGGTCCCTAGTTGAATTCCTCCTATATAGCTGACTATACCTGCGGTGTCCTGGACACCGTGTCCAGGTAAACCGTAGTATCACATGTTTTTCTGATAATATCCATATCAAATTGGAACACGGAGTATGAATGAGTAATGCTCAATTAAAATTCATAATATTCACGAGCAACCACTAGTAGAATTCTCAATTATTCTTAGCAACTTTCCGGTCAAAGGTGGAGAAAAACGAAGATTAATTCACCAAATATCGGTCTATTCTCATTTTGTATAGGATAAATGGATTGGTGAGAAAAAACTAGCCCGAATCGAAAAAAAAACCAAGTTTCTACGACCATTATTAACGGAGATATTCCAATTGTTAACCTTGCCGCGCGACGTCGAACGCGATTGGCCGGGGAGCTCCCCACCGCGCGGCCCGGTGGGACTGAACCGGCGAGCGGTGAGATCTCGGCCGCGCGGCTGTGTTCAACCAGTCGTTGCGATAGAATAAGTTCACAGAAGGGGTATGAGACAAATTGTACATCGTACCTGAATGTCTCAGAAACACGTACGATTTTGATTCATTCGAAAATGTTGCTTAGTTCAAGAGTTATGAATTAATAGGTAAACCTGTCTGTATCTCCGGTTCTAATGGAGATTAAGAGATGATTTTTTTTTCAAAAAACGCGTTTCGAAAAGATCTATCAGATCTGTGAAGAATATTTCCGATGACTTCAAAATTGACAAAGTTATTACAATTTGTTTATAACCGAAAATTTTACTTTCGCCAAAAACGTGCTTTTTTACAGAGAAACATTTTTTTTTCTATCAAATACCGAAAGAAGGCGGTAAAAACTACCACTACGATTTTTTCGCACACTGTCAGAAAATCCTCCGCGAAACTATGGAAGAAACGCGGATTTCGGGAGAAAATTCATTGTTGCTAAACTATATGACATAGCATGGTCAACTTTGCGCGCTTCTCTTGAAGATGAATGTTTCTACATTCACGGTGAGTTTTAATAGTGTGCGTTGATAATTGGCCGACTTGCATGCGATAAACAATAGAATCGAGGTTTCGTCTTCCATTGCAATTTACGGCTAAACTAATAATACTACGTGATTTTGGCATTGAAGCAATTTTGTAGAGAGCAACGAGATCTACAACTTTTGTCCCACACTTTTTTTGCTCTCGTCAATAAATAAAAAGATAGGGCCGTTTTCCGCTAATTTCAATTTTTAATAATTTTTTACCGCCAAATCCATGATACGATCCGTCCGCATATTTCAGGATTTGTTGGTAGGCATCCATACGAGCCGTAGAAAAATTTTAAGCCCTGTGGGTTAACAGAATGGAACTAGGCCAAATTTCTGTACATTCCGACTGGACTATCGTCCTCGTTCATCTGTTCGCTGATTAGCTGTTCTAGTTAGCCATACGGAGGCTCGGTGGTCGCGCATTTGACACAAATTAAATTCGAGATTAGCTCAATTAGTTGTGCACAGTTAATTCCACGACGCAAACGACGTTGGCCTGTGTGTATGGAGAGAGAGAGAGTCCGACCAACCGTCTAACTTCCTTCTACAAGTTAGACGAACGCCGATTTCTAGCAGAGTTGAGCATCTAGGTTGTGTATGGGGATGGCTTGGGGTTTAATTCACATAAAATTAAGTCAAGGATTATTAAAGGATATGTTTCGCGAAAGTGGTGTGTTTGAGAAGTCCTTTCTATGTATTGGAATAGATAATCCACAATTTTTGTTCGAAATTTAATTGTTTTCACTTTTCCAGAATTAAAAGGACTTACTTTTCATTTCATATATGGATATGAAAAATGAAGAAGGACTATTTCAAAAATTCGTTCATATTTTTGCTCTAAGCATGAATATCGTACGAAATGATTGTTACTTTTAATCTGTAATTTTATCACAATTATTTTTCAACTATTTCAAAGTACAAACACAATAAAAATGAAAATAATGATTCAGCTCATTCACTAATTACAAGTCTCTGTAATTCTTGGAAATTCTTTGGAATCATTTGAAAGTGATGAGTCGTGGATAGAAATTTTTTGAAGTCACTCATGTACACCCAAAATAAAAAATAATGGATAATCGATGAATATGATCCTTTCAGCTAATATATTTTGCGCAAAGGGCTAAAACCAGTATTGAGCCATACTTGAGTACTCCAGAGTCTCTTAATTGACTAAATAACAAGTCGTGAGTTTAACGTGAAAATCCCCAGTTTATTTCGACAAAGAGCGAAGGTGTAGGCGTCTGGTTGTGTTTGTGGGTTGAAAGGGAGCTGTGGGGGGAGATGTAAGCAAAGTAATAAAGTAGGTCTCATTTATTTATGCTCTGGGACCCTGGTCCCTTAGGAATATATACACACGGGTGTAGACACATGGGTAAAAAACTATAGAAAGAAGAAAACTGTAACAAAGAAACAGAAACAGTCGTAGACCCGATTTGGAGGAGGAGCACGCATAGCACGACTCAAAATAAAGACTCGGGGAAAATGTAGAGCCAAAGTTTTCCGGTTAATTTAATTCAAATCAGTAGGTATCGGCATTGTTTATATCGCACGTCAAACCCGAAAAGTCGATTATAATATATAAATAAATAAATACGCCCTATCCGTTGGTTAATCACGCGATATTTATAAATATGTATCACGGCAATTCGATCAGACTGTCCCTTCGACCATAATTTTGTCTTGCTTTTTTCAAGGCACGTGATTGGAGTTGAAAATTTCTCTCTTTTTTTTTTACTCTTCATTTTTACAGAAAATAAATAGGGTGCGACTAAAATATTCATGAAGCTCATAACCATAGGAGGTACACAGGCAGAAAGGGGGGCAACCGATTTCAGGTAACGATAAGTGACGTCTCTGCACATTTCCGTTCGTTGAAAAAACAACAACAAGAAAAAATGAGTTTTTGCAAGAGCTAAGACGTTATAAAAAATATGTTTACTTCGCAATTTTTAATTTCACGCCCAATCGTCACCACAGAATAACGAATATCGTTATTTTTTCAGATTTTTAATATAATTTTCCCCTTGATAGAGCACCGAGACCTTTTGAGTCAGGTGGACAGGTGGAAATCGCAGTTAGATATGATATACCACATTCTCGCGAATTAGTGACACACGAGAAAGTTTGTAACCACGTGGTATTCGCTCCAGCGAGCACGTGCTACCCCGAATTACTTATTCGCCGTGGTACGGCCGTTAGTTTTGGCCAAAATGGCGAATATTTATCGTCCAGGAAGTCTAGGTTGGACATTAAATTAGATACCGTGACTTGATTTAGTCCGGATCTCGTATCTAACACCAGAAATATGTGTTTTATGGTACCTATTATGCGAAACGAGACGGGATCTTGCAAAAGAAAAACTATCGATAATGATCCAATAAAAATAGAACGTAAATGACAGTAAATCATACCAGAGATGATGACTTACTCGAACGCGGTCGATTGTCGAAGCAATTTTAGAGGTGATTCGGGGGGCACTTGAGTATTATGAATCTCTTAGATTTAATAACGGTTTTAATATTATGCTGCGACGCCGGCGCCTCTGGGCGTATAAGCAATAACTTACCGACCGTAATCGACAGATTATCCGATTTGAATAAACGCTAGGTATCGTCGAAGAGATTTGCTCAGGTTGTGTATACCGTCTCTATCGTTGAATAAGAGCCATTATTTTATTCATACAATTGCGAGTAAACAAAATTTCGCGCTTCGTTTCCTCCGCACATCATTCCTGCGGAATTTTCTACTTCCGTATGAACGAAATGAATTATTTGGCGATTAATTTAGGCAACGCAAAATTTATAACGCCCACCCCTGCGAAACAAGGTCAAATCACATACACGCTCTGTGCTTCATTGACAACGAAACCGTTGATTTAAATGGTGATGACACATTCGATATCCTGACGGTGACACGCGTCACCCTTCCCATCATACGCAAACGTCAGGGTGTCACTTTGACTCGGTATAAAAATATTGGGGTGCCCTCTACCTTCTGCACCGTGTAGATAAACAGAAATAAACGGAATCGTTCTACCATGAATAACCATTCATAAATGTAATGTACGATCATCAATTATCAACGTATTCTCCACGATGATAATGCAATGTAATCCACGCAAAATCCCATCTGCGATCATTCGTTGAATCACATAAAAATTGTACGGCATGGGACAAGGGGTGTGAGTTCATTCATCGTCAAAAATGTCTCAATATCCGTTAGTAAACGGAATATTATATAATTGTATTACTACCGTTTCACTTTCTGCACTGCTTGGAAATGAGGCACTTTACGCACGCTACGCAGGCTTCAAAAGTCATGCTTTCCAGGCAGGTATTACAAAAATGTTGTTAATCTATTACCAAGTAAACTCTATGTAATTTGAGTATATTACCGAGTAAACATGTTCTAGGATCGAAGGAAATATCATTAAATCAAATGAATATATATTTTTTTTAATCGATGAACCTTTCTTTCATCGTAGTAAATTTCGTCAACTAAATGATGAATTTATACTAATTAGTGATAGAGATTTTATTGCAGTGTATTGGCCGATGTCTCAAAAAAAAAAAAAAAAAAATTGGTGTATAATGAGGTAAAATTCTCCAAAATTGTATATCGAATTCGTACGGATAAAATTACATGAAATTGTATACGTATAATGTTACGTGGATTGATAGAAGTACTTCTATATATGTATAGTTATGAAATTTTTACAAATTTTTTCAATTTTTATTTTTTATCGACAATAATCGACGAATACATTGAAAGTTTCATAGATTATGAACTTCCACTTGAATTTATAAAATTATGTAGCAGTATTTTTGGAATAATTTGTACAATTTTATTAACCCAGATAAGACGTTATGAGATAACGTAAAATTGTATGAAATTATGTAACCTCAGATGTGTACCTAGATAATTCCATGTAATTTCATCAAGATAAATTCGAAATACAATTTTAAAGAATTTTATCTCAACATAAAAAAAAAAACAGTTTTTCTGCTCTTCCAATATCTTCAAATATCTTGATATCAAAGTCTCTTGAAATTCGCATTCTCTATATTTCTTGGCTCAATGTTGTACATTGCCATTGGCATAATATATTCCACGATATATCTCCAGGATTTTCTAAAATCTTCACAGCCCGAGTTCCCAAAAATGTTCAAACACCTCTGAAAATCCTCTCCAACATCGTTTACCCTTTGTACACGAAATTTCTCTCGTATCGTGATTCACCCCTCGTCACGAACTTATGAAAATCGCTGAACCTGAAGGGTAGAGTAGAGAGGATGAGAGGCAGCATCATCGTCAAAAGCGTTGGTAATGAACAATCTCTCATCTTCTGTTATTAAAATATACAAGAATTTTAATTTTTTATCCAGTGCCCGGAAGGCAGGTCGGGGATGCAGTAGCGCAATGGGCCACCGGCAATAAACCAAAATGAATCACTGGTTACCCAGCTGTATTACAGTTACACACCGGGCCGAATCCAGTTCTGTCCAACTGGCGACATAAGTTGCACAGACTGCAAACTCCGAAGCCACTGGCCTCTTCTCTTCCGTTGCTCGCCAAACGACGTAAGTTTATATAAAATAAAAATACCGCACGGTTATTGTAGAAAATTGCGGAAATCGACGCTGTCTGGTCTCTAACTTCCGGTTTATTTATCCCGAAGAACGATAATTCCTGTAGAGATAAACGAGACGGCGGTGTGCAAATCGTGAGTAAATGAATACGTCCACGTTGTTTTCAACAATTGTACCCGCACCGCGTAACCGCAGAATACAAACCGACCATGATGCATGTGCATTGTGCAACTAACGCCTCCGCAGGATGTGTAACACGTAACGGTATTCTTTTGTTCCACGCGTTACAGTCATGCACGAGCGTTGCATAACCTCTGCACGTAGAGAACCACCCTGATTCAGCTCTTCGAGGTACGGGGGTGGAAATATTTTCAGGCTTTACCGCACCGTTGGGGGGTTGGCGGCCTGCGTCTCGAATCAGTCAAACGGCATCGAGGTAACGTGAAATCTACGTGCGATGTATGAATGTGCTTTACTGATAGCCATCGATCCTGTCTGAGGAATCGTAGCTGGGTGTACAGTGAAATCCGGAGATTGATGAATCGCGGACATGCACACAGGATTAGGAACGATAAATGATAAAATTGTAGATTTCCCCTAGCCACCCTTCGGTGGACCGCGAACCGTGAGGGAAAGCCATTGTTGATCCGCACTCGCGATGTCCCACTGACTGACCTTATTGTCAGCTGTTTATCATCCCCCTTCGGGTTTGGAATACCTACGTGTCACGGTGCAGATGTGAGGGTGAACAATATTTCGCGTCCAATTCGTTGGGGGAAATCGAGAGGATCGAACTTTGACGAAATTCATTAAACAATTATGAATATAATACGAGAATAATAGGGTTGCGAAACGACTCGTTGAATCCTAGGTGATTTTTTTACTCTGGATTATCAAATCGCTAGAAAATATGGAAAGAAAGAATTTATGTATGACCAACTCGACACTGACACACAGTTTTACTTGTATTTCCAATTTTTTTTCGGATGAACGTTTTTCTTTCAGACCGTCTGTATTATTTTTGAGTTTCAGAGTTTTACAAAAATTTGAATACAATTTTTATCAAGCGTATAATTTCTTCTCTCTCCACTGATTTTTCCTGAAACAATGTGAAATCAAAAGTCCTAACTTTTTTTTCCGTGTGTTCAGTATAGGGGCCCCAAGCTCACGTTCAGGAGTTACCATGTGTTTCCAGAACCATGAATTTTCGTTATTTTTAAGAGCAACAATATTACTGGTGCAAAAATCATTCGCCCATTTCGCGAATGTGGTAATTTTTCCCAAAAATATTCCAATCCGCCAGAACAGTCTCGCGTCAATAATTTTTCTGGTCCGTAGATTTTATCTAAAACGAATCGTATCCTGCAGATACTGAAATTGGCGAGTATAGATGCCTGAAAATAAGTCATGATCCGATTTAATAATAGTCAACGAAATTTTCTCAATGTATTTCGAATCGAACCACGACTTGACTTGCAAAAAAAAAAACAGAAATATGCCATTGGCGAGAGTCGTACTCGAATTTATTCGCTGTACTTCAAATTATATTCAATTACTCCGGCAGTTTTCAATCAACCTATCGAAACTTGGAATTTGTTTGAGGTGGACAAAAAAATGCACGTTTTGGAGCAAAAACCATCTGAATTCGTCCACTAGCTCAAAAGTTATGGCATTATAAAAAATAGCTATTTATGTTCCGGGCCTGGAAAGTAACTGATTTCGGGCGAGGTTATGTTTTATGTTAGCACGAGCCTAATACGATCCTGAGGCAAAGCCAACGGCTTGTACTAAAAATGTAATCCTCACCAAACAGTCACTTTAAGCGCACGCCTCATACAATATTTTTTCCGGCGATGGCATTATAAGCCACTTTGAGGCCAGTTGAGATCCGCACTGACCACATACGACGATTTGACTGCGTTGAAAAGGATTTTTGAGACAGCTAACTACAGTAAAAAGACTTTTTAAGGCAGTCCTGAAGTGAGCTGTATGAAGTGTCTCTTTACGAGTCGAAAACAGGCATAAAAAAGTGTCTTCCTGATGCCTATAGTGTAGGAAAACAGTGCATTCAACTAAATCTGTGGAAATTGATTTTCGTTAAAGAGTAAATGCTGAAAATCGAACAATTGACACACATTTTTCAGAGTGGAATACACAAATACAGGTTCTTCTAAAATCCGTCGAAATTGCCATACGGAATTCAAGAACTGATGAAATGAGACTTGAACTTCATTCTGCATTTTTTCCTCTTCAATGCAAAAAGGGTATATTTGACATTTTCTTTTTTTAACTCTTCGTTTTTTGGATGTTTATTTCAACAGTCAGAAAGTTCAAATTAGTACTTTTCTAGAATCAATTTCCATTTTTGTCACTCATATCGTTTTCGAGTGATTTGGATCCTTCGTCTCGACTTTCCTAACCCATTTGAAAGGGAACCAGCGTGGCACCAAATAGCAAATAGGTCTTTACAGTTTACGAGTTACAAGAGACACAAGAGCTTACACGTCCCATTTATCGGAAATGGGATAGTGAATAATAATACGAATAGTAAGGAATGATTCGTTGACGTTAATCTGATCAAACTGGTGGTCTTTTATTGAGCTCTAAGGACCTTCGTCCTGACATGAACCGGGACACTATCTCTACTAACTAGGTACTATAACGTAGTCGAACACTTGGACTATCTGTTTATTCTCCGTTTCCTAATTCTGACATTCCACTGTCGATTTGTTTTTGTAAGCTTTCATGGCTCAATAATCCGATACCATTCCCCAGAGATGATTGAAATGACCGAACAAACGTCGAGAGGGTGAATCAAAGGTTGTCTGTCTCCGACGATTCGGGTACATAACGAGAAATCGAGAGGTGTAGCAGGGACTCAAGATCGCTTGACGAACGACTACGGGTCGTGACTGGCGTTGCCTCATAGTGGTAGAGGTCAACGGTTCGCGCGACTCGAGGCGACGGTAGGTTGAGGGAAGCTGGGTCTCCGTCACCCCGTCGCGTCGACGTCAAAGAAAACGTCGCTACCGCTCGTGTTAATTAGAACTAAGAACTCCGAGGACCCTTGGGCTCGGGGGCTAGTGCGAAGCGACCAAAGTAAATAAATAAACAGTCGACGAGACTCCTCTTCTCGGTTTTACTACGAGCCACAACCTGCACGCCTGTCGGAAGTCACGTCGGTTAAATACTCCCACTCGACGATCCTCAACGTCGAAGTACAGGATGGCTCATACCAGCCAGGCTATGTACCGAACGAACTTATCCAATATCGTCTTTGTCAAAGTTTACATCATACCTTCAACCCTCTGGAATTTTTACCCCAATCTAGTCGAGTATTCAAGGTCTCATTTGGATCGGCAACTTCCATCACCGGCTGACAATGAGTCAACTCAGTTTCAACAGGCCGAGCTATGACTAATTTTGTTTTGTTTTTTATCCCTCGAGAATTTGATGAAAATTTACGATGAAACGATATCGAATATCACAGATTTCAGGTTTTGATAGCTGGAGGGCAAATATTAATCCTGCAATAGAACCGCGAACTCCATTGGTTACTGGATTAGTGTTTTTTTTTTTACGATATTGGTATTTTTTGTTATTGTGGACTTTGAGTCACTGGCGTATTTTGATAAATAAATTTTCTGCGGAATTATTGTGGATTTTTTTTTCTTTTTCGTCGAATGGTAACGGTCCTGATAATGTGACGATAAAAAAAATTTAGTAGACGCATCAGCCATTAATCGTACATCAAGATCTATAACGTAAAAATTTATCTTCTTCAGCTCGTGCGCGTGGTTTGTAAACGATATTCACCGAAGAGCTGCCAAAAGGGAT
This sequence comes from Euura saliciscinereae, assembly GCA_018420115.1. Lineage (NCBI taxonomy): Eukaryota > Metazoa > Arthropoda > Insecta > Hymenoptera > Tenthredinidae > Euura > Euura saliciscinereae. Next base: position 29,083 of record JAFFZH010015779.1, on the reverse strand, counting down.
TTGAACGGTTCGCCATAAAAAAAAAATAGTGTAACACTTTTGTGAATAAAATTTTATCTACGTATCGATGGGATTCTAAAAGCCCCACCGAACCAGATGATTTATTGATTTCTACTCCACCCTTCAGAAGAAGGGGAAAAATGTAGATGGCGTGTCGAGTGCGACACTTATTTCAGAGGGCGCATGCGCGATGAAAAGCCCTAGGGCGGGAAGTAGGGCATTCGCAACGCGCGCATGCGCCAACTCACCTCTTTTCTCACTGTCAGGATTCTTTTGGAACCCTTCACGTGTTTCCCCCGAGTGATTGACGCGTCATGATTGATTATTTCCGGAAATCGATGACATGAATTATCGTTCCTATTGTGGGTGATGATTTCCAGGTTGTGCGTGATGACTCTGGTACCGTGAATGAATAATATTGTCCCCTTTCTGTCGTTCATGATCCGTTGTCACGGCTGAATGTCGTTATCGGAGGCTAACGAGTCCACAGAGATATCGGTTGTACACGAATTCTCGATTTCCTGTGCGGTTCTAGGTATGGAATTAGCGGGGGATGCATGTACGCCGATGTACTACACACACGTTTATCTGTGTACAATCAAAAGCGACACATGTATCGGTTGGGTATACTCGGTGATATCGTTTCACGCAAACGTTGCACGTTACACACGCTCCGCCCACCGATAGCCACACACTGTATACCATTCGAATGTGTCAGTCGGTATTCGCGTTTAATTATTTATCTAATAATTATCACTGCTCTAGATTTCCTCTGATGAACAGAGAGTGAGAGAGACAGAGATAGAAAGGGCGGAAACCAGGTTCGTTCACATTATCGACTCCCCGTTCATCCCCAACACACATCACAGCTTAAAATTCCTTTTGAAAATTACACTAAACCCAAATATCACTGACATTTATCCCCGAATTTGTGATCATTGCCCAAGGGGGGGGGGGGGGGGGGGGAGGTCGTTCAATTTTCAGTAATCTACCATCAGTTCCGAAAATACACGTAGAAATAATGAATAACAAAATTGATAGAATCGTTTGATAGTAATTGAATTAAAAGGACATTCGTGGAAAATACAAAATTATCGGGTCCAAACAGCGCCGACGATTTCGATGTATCAGCCCAATAGAATTATATTCATAATTGAAAGTCGAGGGAAATGTGTGAAACAGCTCTTGAACTTTGATCACATATTACGAGGAAACTAGAGTAGATGGAAACATACTGTCGAGAACTTTTTCGTGGGAAATTTCATCCTCTACAACTTTGGTCCTATACAATTTTTACGTATCTATTATGATTTGGCCAGAATTCGATACAAAAGCTATATTTTCGAAGAGCACCTTTATTTTAAAAACTTGCCACTTCATTCATCAAAAATCGGATGTTTTTTTTCTGAGCCGAATTTGACTTTGTTGGTTGAAATTATTGAATTTCGTACACGAATTTTTCAAATTTTCAAGATGGTATGAACTTTTTGAAAGTCAACACCTCGATTATTCTGGAAAATTCTTGGTCCATTCAGAATGATCGCATGCATAAAATTTTATTTTTCGTCTAAACCCTTTACATCCCACCCTCGCGACTGTTAGGGGGGTGTTAATTAAGTCTGGGCAACGTGTATTTTTGTGCTTGCCTTAAAACGCTCGCTAATTCCATGCAAAATATTCCATTTCTGAGTGGCGGTGGGGGTTGGGGATCCCCTTTGTTAAAAGTATTTAAGTTTCTACAATAAAGGCGGCGCTATGCCCTGTATCTTCTCATTTCACGGCCTGGCGTCACTCGTTGAGTGTTTCTTCCGTCTCTTTCGTCATACCTCCTCCAAGTATAATTCCGTGTTCCTTCTTTCACCCCTTTTATTACGTCCGTCCGTCATAAATCGTAACGTATTTAATTGCATTTTCGTACACCCGAATAAATAAACGCGTTACCCATACCCGCAGACGTCGGGTCAATTAAACCCCGACGCGTAAATCAGCCGAGATATATAGACCCAAAAAATAATCACGCCCCTGGCTCCTCCAGAAACCGAATACCGGGACTAGACCTGTCCCAGGAAAGGCAACGACCGTCAGGGTAGAAAATGAGCCGCAGTTTTCACACTCAGTGGGGTGTGCGAGAAAAGAGGTAATCGAGTTTCCAGTGACGCAATACTGCAACAAAACGACGCTCAAGAAAATGTGACGATGAAAAAATCAAGAAAAAAAAAACCGTTCGTATTTTACTCAACGCCGGTCGAGTTTATTCTTCGGGGGGTGTAGGCGTAGCTGGGGATGTTGAAAAAGGCATTGTTCGTAGCGTCGAGTATTTCGTACCGTTCCGGATTCTTTGTTTGAATTTTGTTTTCATCCAACTGCCGTATTCTTTCTCTGTTTAGATTTCGTTTTTTGTCATCGAGTTCAATTAATCATCTTTATTTACCGCGGTGAGGGAGAAAATTCAATGCTCGATTATCAAGATTCAATTGTGAATGTCGTTGGTTCGGCGAAACACCCGGGTGAATGAAGGGAAAAAAAGGGAGGAAGATAAAACGACGGAAAGGAAACGAAGCGACGTTCGCTACTCGCTGCCACTTTTCCGAGTAAAGAAGACATTAATTTCATTCAATTTGCTGAATGCGTTGAATTCCTAACGAACGTGATATTTTGACTTGAAAGTGGAATGCTCGCGACACGGCTCGGTTACCTTCACGAATACCCCGGGCTTTGGACCGGTTCTATAAAATTCAGTAAAAGAGGAAAGGAAGACGCCAGGTTAAAAATAGGGAAGAAAAGTTACGAGAATCGTCCCATCAGCGTCGTTCACTCTGTAGAAATGCTGAAAGCGGATTTACCCCCGAAAAATCAGAACGAAAATCGCTGGGGTAGAAAAAAATAAATAACCGAATCGACATTTTGATCCGCGTCTCTTGGGACCCGGGTCCGAGTCACCCCTGGACCATGTAGGTCAAGAACTCAAAGGACTTCTCGGCGGCATGAGACATGGATGGAAAATCAAGAGGCAAAGGAACTTCTCGGAGAGGCTTAACTTCGTTTTCGGTCCATTATCGGTCGGACGATGTACGGAGTGCTCCGGACCCTCGCCTGACTGTGACCGAAATATCAGGCCTAACTTTGCGCCATTGCTTCCGAATCGGAGAGCGAAGGAAAAAGGGAATAAATAAATTAGCTGTGCGGAAGAGTATGAAAACGAACTTGTGTTCGCGGGGTAGCGAGGGGAGAAGAAATATGAGCAATTAATCTTCTCCGAAATGAACAATAATGAAAGCATACTCCGGTGGAGTTGAACGACAAAGGACAAAAAAAGAGAAGAATTAAATACTAAAAAATGAAAACAAAAAGACGGTGCCAACAGTTTCTCGCTTTGTTTCATGCGATGAGAGACGAAACTGGGTTCACTTACATTTCAAATGCACAGAGCTATGTAGGTCCGACCCCGCCCTCAGGGGTCAAGAGCTCCAGATTAAAGGTTGGGACAATCAACGGTTTGAAATGAACCTAAAAATACAACGAAACCCCGAAGGAGAAAGATTCTTCCGCTCTTAATAATCCCTCGAATTTCTAGCACAAGATATGCTGACCAGAATAAACTCAAAGAGTCAATGAAACGAAGATTACCATATTTTTTGTCACATCAAATTCGAGATTCACTGATCAATGGAAACCTGGAAACAATCAGATTCCAATTTCTATTTCAAAAGTTGTTCAGATCGTCTGCGAACAGGTTCACCGGAAGTTGGTGTGAAACGTGGTTCGTGGGGATAATCCGTGTTACTTTGGGCAAAATTTCGTTCCATTTCGTGGATCTTCGAGGCGTTATTAGATCGATTTGCAATTCCAGGGTCGTTACTCGCAGCGTCTGTCGCCCAGTGCAAATTACATAATAATGCGGTGTGTCGGTGATGTGGGGGGTCGGGGGGCGGCGGGTAGCCGTCGGGTCATTCGATATTGAAAATCAATCGGCAGAGTGATCATCGGCGTGTCAACACATGAGGCTGCCGGGAAATCAACACGTCAACGCCACGCGAGAGCAAACCCCCGGCACATGTCCCCCCCCCCCCCCCCCCCCCTTTTACCACTTAACTACGTTCCATTCGGGGATCACGACCCCGTCACACAACCTATTCCCATACCCGACAAAACCTACCCCTCACTCTCTATCTCTCTCACTTTCCGACAATTCACGATCCGCAGTTCCGCGGACGACTATATCGGTGTCAGAAAAAGCCCTTCCGCAAACTCCTATCTCGTCACATTCTAGACCGCGGACCCCCCTGAAACCCCCAAATTTAAAAGCAAAATAGTTAGTGGTGAGGAAACTCTGGTGTGTGGAAGAAGAAAATTCCTTTAAAAAACGAGAAGCTTTTTTCCTCGAAAATTAAAACCCCCCAAAACCCCGACATATGACCGAACCCCCAAGAAGTCCCAGTGATCCCGAAACCTCACAACCCCCGAAAACTTCGAATTCCCCAAACCCAGGGACCCTAGAAAAATGAGAACCCCCAAAAACTCCAATATTCTCAGAGACCTCCAGCACCTCAAAAATCCTCAATAACCCCTAAAGCTCGTATATTGAATGGTTAGAAGTTACGAAACTCTTGTTTTTGGACGGAAATCCCCTGAAGAACCTCTAGCG
>JAFFZH010015779.1:0-22393 GCA_018420115.1 Euura saliciscinereae | reverse complement strand
TATCTCATCCACATCCATAAAAAACGGTTATTTGGTTTCTATGACAATTCTACGATTAGTAAAGGTGATAGAATTGAAAAAAAAATTGAAGTGGACGAAAATGAAATGAGCAGGAAATGAAAATTCTCAGTTTTACACTTTAATGTTTAAACTTCGAAATAGAAATTTGGATATTGGGCTAATTTCTCGTGCCGGATATCCGGCCAAATCGCTATCCGGCACATCACTACCTGAAATCGAAGCAATCATCGCACGAAATTCCTTCAATTTACGGGCAATCGTTAAAAACCGCGTAGGGATAAAACAAAAACACTTGAAATCGGTTAAAATCGGTTCGAATCCCTTTGCAATAGTTTTGAATTATTTTAGAGTAGCATACAATCAGTTAAAATCGAAGCATAACTCGCTCATTATCAGAGATGCTGAAAAATAGTCTGACATTTTTGTAACCAATGGTACTCATCGACCTGAGAATTTCTCTGCGATCGTTTGAAATTGCTTTGAAGTGTTACCAGGTAATTTCAAATGACATAAAATCGGAGGATCACATTGTCATCTAATCACTGGTCACGAAATATAAAACATCTCTGGTTCGATTGTGTTCCCTCGGCTCAAAGCCTGTTGTAGTTTCATCCTCTGTTCTCTGTATTTCACAGGGGTATCAAATAATCATGCGTGAATTTCGTAGCGCCGAATTATCCGTAAATTGCGTAAAATTTGCATGTTCGTTGAACACGAGGGGTAGAAGCTAGAGCGAGGTTGTGAATAAGGGTGAATTAAGCTTGTCGTTCGGTATTAACAAGGAGTTATGAGTTACAGTCTGCATGGGGTCAGACGGAACAAGACTCCAGACACGAGTCGTAACCGTGGTCGGTTTCTCGCTAATGAACTCCGCAAGGTGCCTGTAAACACTGCTATTAATTACAGTTACCAACGTTACGATCGCTGCAAGCCTACAAACCTCACGCTTCAAGGTCGATATCTAGCTCTCAATCTGAAGTTCACACCGTCGTGACGCGTGAATTTTTATAAAATTCCAAAACCAGTTCGACGTTCATAGCTCCGTGAATGTAGCGTCACGAGGAGGAGGAGGAGGATAAAATTAAAGAGCAGGATCTCGAATCGAATGAATTCAACGTATTTTCGCCTAATTTACTCGCGACGGTATCTCGGAGAGCCCGCGAGATCGTCCACCGTCCAGTTGTAGATAAGACGTGGTCTAGTTGGAGGATTTACGTCAGACGTATTAAGGATACGTCGCAAGCCGAACTGGACCGGTATTTCAAAGCCTGTGGTTCGGTTTCATGGGACGAGAAGTAAAAAGAGAAGTAAAGTAAAGGCCGTAGTCCGGATCGTACAAATGGAGCATGAGGAGGTTTTTTTTTGTTCTTCTCTTGTTTCTGGCCATAATATCCGGCGTTTTTGTCGCGTTATTTTTTGTACCCGATTTGAGGACAGATTTTTCTCGATCTCCGTCCCCCACAGGCTGTCTTCGTTATTGATAGCCCGTGATTCGTAAAGTAATTTTATTTTCTGCCCGAAAAAATTTCCGGGGTAATCGAACGTGACAAAGAGCTACACTGTTTTGTACCGATAATGTGGAAAATGTCCCCGAGGACGATATTTCATTTTCACACACGGTCTAACCCCGCGTTTGTACTCGAAGACAGATTTATCTTGGCAGGTGACAGTCAAAAAAAATTTGCTTCGAATGCCTCTGGACGTCGGACGTTTACTTTTGTACACCGAGGCGAATTTCGATGTTTGCGAATACGTAATTACCAGACGAATATGTAAATGATAAATATACGGTGGAGTAGCTCTACTCGGCGAGAAAAAACTGCCCGGTAATTATACCAACGGCAAATTGATTGGGTCACTATGCAATTAGTGGGATTCTCTCGACGTATTCGTCCCTCTGACAGTGAATGAAAAAGATTATAGCCACCGCTGGCTCTGCCTCCGTGGCCTCCAGCTACCAGTCTCACCAGGGGACACCGATCCGGTTCTCGATCCATTCAACTCACAACTGTATACCTCGAACTGATCGTTTCCTCGTTTGCCACGAAAACTACTTCGGAATCCATGTCTACACACGGAATCTAAAAACTGGCACAGACTCGACGGGGTTTTACAGAAAATTTGATTTTGGTTCTTGAATTGAGCCAAACTTATTTCCGGTCATTTTTCAACTAATTTTTGGATTCGACTATTTCTTATTCTCAATTAATCAAAATTTCGTTTTCAGTTCTTCAGTCAATCAAAATTAATTGATTCAATTCAACTTGATTATATAATTTCATGAAATAATTACGTCAATTCGGACTAATTTTTAATCGATTCAACTATTTTTATTGGAATAAATTTTCGATATCCTCAAACTTTTGATCATCATTTCTTCTTTTTGTATTTTCTGTCAATTCAAATCGATTAATTCAATTCAAATTACATCTTTTATTTCGGATTATTGTATTCTGTTTTAAATCAAACTTCAAACCAATTCACTATAATTTGTGTGAGCTTCAATCAATCAAGTTAATTCTGATTATTCCATTTACTCTTCATTACTCGAGTCGTTTTCCAGTCATTCAATCATTTATCGTTACTACACAGGTAGATAATTTACCCCCTGAATTTTTATTGTTGCTTCGCCAGAATAAAAATGCATTTCAATGTCATATTTTTGACAAATTTATTTGGTGTTTGGGATTAAAAAAACAAAAACGTTTAAAGTACCACAGGAACTATTTTATTGGGTAATATAAAACGAGCTCGAATTAACTCTTCGTCGGATAATTTATTATAGTTGTTAAATATCCGTGAGTTTTTATGGGATAAAGTGAATAATTAGACCCTCGGGCGTCAGATTGAAGTGTGCCATTTGTCCCGAAGAAGTAGAAGCCTCCATTCGAACTAATCACAGATTTATTGTTCTCTCGCCTATCGCAAAGAGCCCGTTACTTTTATCCACATGCTCGTAATGATTACACACCAATTATGGAAAAACGAATGAGACTCTCCCACGCGTTAGCAGCCGTCGCTCTACAATACCAAAAAAAAATTATACAAGCAGGATTTTTTCTTTATTTTGTTAAACGAAATAGATTGAACAGATATTATTTCTGCTCTCTATCTTCTCCGGGTTCAAAGAAAGAAAATAAATTATCTCTTTTTCGCTCCGAGGGCTTAAGTTATTATTCTTATCAAATTTAATAAATCAATCCTTCAGTAATTCTGTTTGTAAGAGAAAAAGACACATGTGCAAGCGCCGGGACGTCGGCAACATATGTCTTGTATACATATTTTAGTGTATACAAAGACCAAGTTTCACGGTGTACTATAACACAATCAGTTTGTCTTTGGAATGCCTCTCGGACTTTTTCTTATTCTTAATCCAGTCCATGGGGTAAGAAGATTTGCAGTATAGCCCTTCTGTCGGCAAGGAACTGACCACCCGAGACCTTCTCAATGGTCAAGAGGCAGGGGACAGTCGAGCCCCTGAAAGTTGGAGCATTAATTTGAAAATCAAGGGTCTTTTTTTCCACCACTTCGTTAAAGTGGGTCCAAACTGCGATGGCCGAGAATCGAGTTCCCGGAAGAGATGAATCGCCCTCGCACTTGATTTATCTTCAAAAGGTAAGCTAATCGCGGGACACGCATTACTTTCGGATAAACAGTAACAAGACCGAGTCTGTGCCTCGCAGTTAAGCCGGAGATTAGACGTCTTAATAAGTAAGAGCCGAAGGACCGCGGTGTCACTGTACCTCCTGCATTAACAGTAACTTCACAGGGTTTGTTTATCATACGGTAAAGTTTATGTCTGGGATGTTTAGCTTATAATATTTCACAGGGCCACAGTTGCTACTGGCACGGTACGCTTCCTTTGGCACCCGCCCTAAGCGACCCCCTCCCCAAAGACCAGAGTACACTGCACACGTTATCTACAACGGTACAACACACAACACGCGTGTACACCGTGGAAGTACAAGCATACTGGGTGGTTCCGCATCAAACGTCGAACATGTTCCGCACCCCTTGAAAAACTGCTTCCTCAGCATCGACCGCAGAGCGTCGTGAAACTTGTGCAGAGAAATTTGCAGCTGATTTTGTTTTTGTTTTTGTTTTCTTAACCGCACACCGTGTATAGCGATGAGAGACTCGGGTCCCCTATACCTATAGCACATTGGCGTAAATTATGTTCAGTGCTTTGCTTGACTCGAGTTTCTAGTCTTCTAGTACCAAGGAGTTTCGCTCGCTTGACTCGTAAGGGATGCTGCGTCGAGGAACGAGGGGTAGTTGACACCGGCGCACGCTCCAGAGCATAAGCCGTTTACGTCTCTTACAACTACCCTACCTCTTACTACTACTGGCTCTATACATATACCTACTACCTATAACCTACTACGAACTGCTCCCTTTACCCGTTAGTCTCTTGCCCGTGCCAAGGCGGTAGTCTGCCTTATAGTATTATGTGTCTCCTACTATGACGCTTATACACACCTAGGATTAACCCCCGAGGCTCGTTACTTTTTTCTGGATTCGAGAAAAGTGTGGAGAATTTCAAGCCCAAGAGGTGAATGGATCTTCGAAGAAGAACTACTTTTGGGACGTAAAAACGAGACAGTTGGTTTTGGCTTATTTTATCTTGGTGCAAAAACATGGTAGAGTAATCGGACCCGGAGCATTGCCGAGTTTTTTGAAAATAAGCAACAGAGCAAGCTTGAACATTCTTTCCGTCCGAATGCTTTACCATTTTTATTCACTGTTCGGATACAAAACGTCGAAGCCAGGTGTCTCAATTCCAAGTCCCCATATTAGTAGATCAGTACACTTGCAGAATTTTGAGGTTATGCATTGCTTAGAACGTGAACCCAGTGCGCAGCGCCCTTGCGCATCTCACTGCGCATGACGGTGGAAAGGAGTGGGAGCTAAGGCCCTTCGCCACAATATTTGCCGTACAATCTCAACGAAAAGTGATTCCCGTCGACAATATTAGCTACTTCGGGATAAGATAAAAATCCGAAAAAAATCAACCACAATCGAGACAATTAAATTATCAACTTTGAATAATAACAATGCCCAAAAGTTATCAATAGATTGTTTAAACAAAACATTTTTTAACAAATTTTCTGGTAACGTTACTTTTTTTTCATCTCTAATTTTTCTCAATACACATGAATTTTTTAAGAATTTTTCGAAAATTTCCTAATTTTGGAAAGTGGCCAAAAAGTCTGAATTTCGGATATGTTTTTGTGAAAACGATGTAGATTACAATTTCGAAGTTTCCGGAGCATGGAACAAATAGTTTCGTAAATACAGCCTTCACAAATTTTCGAAAACGGAAATTTCCAAATTCTTAAAAAATGCATGTGTGTTCAGAAAAATTAGGGCATTTATTTGAGATGAAAAAAAATAACGTTACCAGAGAATTTGTTGAGCAATATTTTGTTCAAACAATTGATTGACAACTTTCTGGCATTATTATTATTCAAAATGAATACTCTCATCATCTTTATCACGGTTTATTTTTGTCCGATTTTTATCTTATCATGAAGTACTCAATTCGCCGACGGAGAATCATTTTTGGTTGAGATTGTACGGCCAATACATCCTTGATGTGAAAAAAGAAATAATTTGAGGCCCACTTTCATCAACTCTTGTCAGTTGTTGAATTTATCAAATGTAATATCGTGAAGGATCACCACGAAGCTACTTTCTGTTCCCGCCACCAGATGTCGTACGACCATAACCTAAAAGAGAACACACATATTCCGTTCGTTAGACGTTTCATCTTCATAATTCAGTCCGCAAAAGCTCTCTTATAGCTACCAGGGTGTGTAATATCCTGCGGGGTCCATTAATCCGCCCTAGGTAATGAGTAATCGACGTTTAATAGAGCCACGTCAGCATCGATACGATATGAGAGAACGCGAGGTTCTTTGTCTTCTGTGTCTTTCCTCCGCGATTCTGTTCTACGTTTAAGCGTAGTGTATATCCATGAATGTATATAAGTATACGTGCATTCTAACTACATATTCGCTAAGTTTCTTTTCGAATCCGTGCCCGGATCGTTATTTTTTATGTTTATCGTTACGTATAACCGGCGCCCCAAAGGCCCAATCCTCCGAAATCGAGATTCGAGTGAACCATCGAAATTCATGAAGTTACATTATAGCCGAGGAATGGACATGAGAAGACAGAAAAAAACGACTCCTTCAAACAGATTCTAATGCCCTGCTGTTTATCCGGTCCGTTTTAGTGTCCGTTGGAACATTTGGAAGAACTTTTTTTAAGTTAGTATCGACAATCTGAAAGAAACTCGGCTATTTGACTTTCAGCTACTATTCGACGAATGCGGCTATCCTTCTTCTTTATTTTGCAATGCAGGTTCTCTGTCCTCGTGACAATATCAGATATTATGAGACGGGTACCAGAACTGGGCTATTCGATTGAGCTTTAATGCTCACGATGCATTCGAATAGGTGAGGTCCTACGGTATCAAGACTAAAAATTCCCATGGATTTACGAAATTCCTGTGAGATTCCATGTTACAATATCAGTCTGGGTTCGTCACCTGGTTTCTTTTTCCCATCACGATTTTCTTCTCGTTCGTTTTTCGAGAGGTCTCCGAAAAGTTACACGGATTTTCTCGTCGAATCGAATCTGAGAGTAGAAAGAGGAGATTGTCGGGTTGTACATGGAATAAACGATTCCGAAGGGATCCAAAAATAATTGGGCCTTAACGAGAACAAGGTTGAAGTCCGTGTAGTGTTATAATGATTCAAATAAAAGAGAAGTAAGTGTAAAGGGGGGCCGGATGGAGGCTGGTTTGACGGCGATGAAGATGAGCGCGACGTAGCGGAATCCATGGAAGGAGGCAAAGGGACCGAACCTGATTTAAAGTCAGAAGATGCGCCGGGGCCCGGGGCCCTTGGCTCCCTTTTTCCTCTTCTCTCTTCATTCTCCCATTCAAAAGTGACTTTTTTTATGCCCAGTTGCGTGCGCGCTATCCGCGTCATGCAGTCAAGTGGAGTATGTATAGAAAACTCTCGCGCTTCATTCCGCCAAATTAAACGCGAATTATACTATCCAGTCGGAAACTGCGTCAGAAAAAATATGGCGGAAATTCGCTATTGTTCCGTATCGCGTGCAATGCCACGATTATACACCTACCAACAACGTTTTGAACCTTCGAATTATTCCATCATACACGCATTTCAACGCGTTTCCAGCTGGCGCTCAATGGCTACAGATCCCCCAACTGTCACTCCAAAGTTGAGAGAGAATCTTTCCAAAATGTAGATCCAGCAAGATTCCTGAGATTCCATTGAAATTACGAGGGCATCAATTTTGAATTTTTCTTCAGTTCTTCGTTTCCACTCAATTTTCAAACGTCGGTGATGAAAGCATTGTGGAAATATAAGTATATTTTCAATTCCATGAGTGCATCCCGGTTTTGTGGTTGATGGGATTTCGAGAAGGTAACGAGGTAGAAATTCATGGTTTCCGAAAGAATCCACCTCTTCTATATAGTGATAGGTTATATGCGTGATGTGGTTTTATATTTTCTCGTTGTAAATAAAAATGTGAACCTCATCCGGGCAACTGCACCAGCTGAGCACATTTTAGTTTTCAAAATATCCTCGTAAAAGTATGAGAATTATATAGAGGATGGGTTTTAGGTACCCGCTTCTAGCTTCATATAATTTTTGTCCACAATTAATTTTTTTTTTAACTCTTTTCGCCTATTTTTCCACCGAACTTTAAACTTTAATCTCCTCCTGAATTCAAAAGTAACTAGATATAAGCCGAGGATCACGTTATAGGTACGGGTACCGCGGGATGTACTGCAGCTGGGTACCCATACTAAAATTATCATAACTCGGTATAATAATATTATAGCTCGCTCATATGATGCTCGTAAAATTTAACGATCCCGGATCACGTGGTCTATACGATTATTCATCCACTCCACCAGGTACACAGGAAACCGAAAAAATATCCACTAGGCAGTGCTTGAAACGAACGAAAATGAAATTGAAGAAACACTGGTTGCAGTCTATGTGAACGAAACGAGTTCAAAACCGTATTTTAATATAAAATTTTACCAGTCCTGCAGAGGATTTCCTCGTTATAGGATACATTCCTGCAGTACGGATATTAAACACCAGACTAAAAAGTTGTTTGTGTACACGGACACTGTTTCGAGCCAGAGTTTCCCAGGGTGGAAAATTTCTGGTATGAAACGGAGCCTGTTCGTCATGCAAGAAATCCACCCCCGGTACTCGTTTCGCGATGGTTTACACACGTTATTACGCGATAAGCGATACCGTGTGCAATGACGTAGCTAATGATTCGGAGAATTCTGGCAAAACTCGTAATTTCTCCTCGAATTTAATTATTTTGTCATATTCTTACACCCTCGAAGGAATTTTCGAACTAGTTTGAAGAAAAATCTGAAACCAACAGCAAAATAACAGCCAATGACTTCAAATATCCTTTTAAAACGGAAGTACAGTCGGATCCCGCGTGGATACAGACGTCAGGACCGAGCTGCTTCACTTATATCAAGATTTGGAGGTTCTTACCTCGGGCATGCGCAGTGGGATGCGCGAAGGGTATGCGCAGTCGATTCACCATCTCAGCAGATCAAATATTAACCCTTCGTTTTCCCACTTTTGGGAAGTCTAGAGGTTGTCACACATGGGTCAAATTGACCCAGATCAGTTTCCAAACGGCTAGTGCGTAAAAACGTTCAGTCCGATTTGAACAAAAAAAAATTATGGGACACACTTTGAACATTCTAGAACAAATAGAATATCAACGTGTTGAAAAAAAAAATCACAGGACTACAGACCATCAAAGTATGCGCCTTTTCACTTCAAAAATCACAACTCTTCAAATTTTTCATAGTTTTTCATCAAATTTATGGGTGATACTTTCAAAATCGAAAACTTTTAGGAAAATAATAGTTTGCTACTGTTTGTCCTCAGAAAAGTACTGCAAAGCAATGATTTATAGATATTTAGCCCCAGAAAGGGGCATTTAATTGGTGATCTTTATATAAGTGAGGTTGATACACGCGGAGTCCTATTATTGCAGCGAAATATTATGTTGAATTTTTTCTACGAAATGTTTGTATCGTGCGGAGTTTTGCACCTCGCTAGCCTCAGCTACGGTACCGAATGCCTGTGCATTTGTACATGGATGGAATTTTCCAGACGTAAAAATAGCGGTACGTGTATATCATGACGTGGTAATGATTTCCCTGCGTGTGTCGTGGTCCCCGCGGGCGTTTATAATATCAGATATCACGAGAAGACAGATTTTGCGGTGTGGATTTCTCGGTAAATGCATTCTATGGTTACACCTCGTTACGGTGGGTAGAGGGATGGGAGCTGATTCAATCGATAATGTGATGAAAAATTGATCAAAGCGGCGTCACACTCGGTCGTGTTTGATCGTCGATGATTAGGCTGGCCCGAAAACCACCAAAATACGCGTAGTCCGAAGGTCAATTACGATAATCATCAGGTGCTGAAACAAAATTATATTCAGATTCCCGGATAATGGGAGAGCCGAAGGCTCACTGCGGGCAGTTTCGCTGAAAGGTGTCGATGGGAACGATCCTCTTCTACCCTATCATTGCTTTGTGCTATTTGTTTCATTCCTGTTTGGTCATTTTGAACCAGCAATAATCTGATATCCTTGTAGCTTTGTCCAACTGATAATTTCACGTCACACACGTGTCGCTTCGACCGGGTCGTCTCCAATCGGCAACAGTACACAGTAGCTGGTCGATAACCAATAACGCAATATCGGTATCAATGGATCGTGTTACGTCAGAAATTTTCATCAGAGGGATCGAGAGGTCCTGGATTCTATTCGATTCGAGTTATTCCTGCATCTCTCCGGGGGTAGAGATTTTTCAAATTATTTAGACGACTTTTCTGATCTCTGTTACCGCAGATGCATAATTTTCGCATTTATATACTTTAGAAAAGAACCTATAGTAGGTAGTCAACCTCATGGGCGAACATCGTTTACTGGTGCTTCAAATGACTATGAAATGTGAAATTCTGATATACCCACGCGTCCTATTGTTCATATTATGGCAGTAGGTGTGTGACTACACAAAAATTAGAGAGTTGTTGAATGGTTTCTATCTTCTTCAGCCAATATCTCACTCCCAGTTGCTTCTGGAGCAAAAATGGCTAGATGCACTTTTAAAGCCAATGAGATTTTCCACAAAAATTGTTCAGATAGTTTTCTACGTCAAACTGACCGTTCCCAAGGTACACACAAGGTTACAAATAAATAAATGAAAACTGATTCTTGGTTGAAGTCTCCTATTTCAAACGCTATTTGCACTTGCGACCTTCTGTCATTAGACACGCGATATTAATGCTGAATATCAATGTGCACCGTGACTGATTAGAACTAAAAAAAAATTGACCAGTAAACGAGCTGAAAAAAAACCTGCGGTTCAAAAAAGCATGTTGTGAGTTGATTATACTCTGCAGCGAAAAGAATCTTAATCCGCAGAGTAAATATGAAGAGGTTCTAAATTCCCGACGTCGCTGTTTTTTGATTACAAATGTAATTAGGTACGGTTGGGCAGTTTTGATTCGATCAGGTCGAGTTAGGTTCTCAAAATTAAGGGTTGGTTAACAGACTCCCGCGTCGAGCTAGTATACAGAGTCCTTATTTCACATATCTGGTCAGCTGTGTCTCTTTTTTCTCCGTTTTTGCTCCTCCCGATCCTCGAATTCAACCTACCAAAAATTCTCCCGTTTTTTGTTTTGATTTTTTTTTCACTCCATCGAGCCAGAGCTCTAGGTGAGGATAAAATACCGCGGCAAAGTAGTGCCAAAACTAGCGTTAGTGGCCGTTAACGCCTCCCTTCCACGGTCCGGGCTGGCTGTACGCCCTAAAATACGTCGAGCTACGAGGGCGACACGGTAAATAACACCACTTTGTGCATATTTCAATGTTCAACGTATAATTTATAACCCGAGTTCTAAATCCCTCGCTATAAGCCCGCGCGTTCCCTCTGCAAAAATAACACCTAACTCTTATATTTTATGTAATTTTTTGTCTTCTTTTTTTTATTCAAACTTTTCCTTTTACACAATTTTTTTTCCCTCTTTCTTTTACGATATTTGGTAGGAATTATCGCACGCCTTTCTATTCCTGGCTAGAAACGGTAGAACTGACGTTATACTTTATTCGTGTGAATGGTCTCTCTTTCCCACTGTAGCCCCGGGGGCAAGAAGATGCTCTGTCTTGGAGAGACGTAAAACGTAAGCCCGAAGAACGTCCTGATCTTCGGAGGGACGCCTCGCAGCGGGACACCTGGAAAGTAAAGACAGAAGGACCCACCAAGATGCAGATAAAGCGTTGTGGTCTTTTTTTCTTCTTCTTGTGCTCCCCTTTATTTCAACTTTGTTTCTATTTTATTTTTATTTATTTTTATCTTCTTTATTTATTTTAGTTTTTTGTCCCTTAGAGGGCAATAGCGCGTAGCGAAAGAATAGCGCGGAGTTAAAATAGAAGGGAGAAGTCTACTCATACATTTAAACATTTATCTCTACTTTAAGCTCAACTCTGAATGTGAGCAGGACTGTGTGTGGGTTCTAGCTAAAAGAAGGAAATCCGCAACAATGTATTATGCGAAACTGCAGGGGTGAAGTTGCAGCCAACGAACAGGGCTAATCGGATTTTGGAAAGGGATCGTGACAGGGATGATGATGAAGACGTGAACGAAGATTAGAGGGCTGAATTAGAATATGACCCGGTTGATTTATTAGATTCAGCTCTAAAGCCTCACACTATAAACCCAAGACCCCCACAGACTTTTTGAAAAATACTAGTAGATAATTAGAGAATCATGTGGGTAAGAAAATTCGTGACGAATCATATCTCACAGAATAAATTCTTTTTGAAATCAATTTCTGACATGTTTTTTTTTTCTAATTTGATATCAATTTTTCTTTTTCCTGGAAAATCTTGATCATTATACTTTTCTTTCCAGAGCCATCGGCTGCACGACGAGGGGATGAGAAAATTGAGACGATTTAGATCCAATTGCAGAATGTACGCGTTTGTAAATAAATAAATTAAGGAAATTACTGTCTAGCCAGTTGAATTGGAGAGGATCACTTCTTTTTATATAACTTATCAAATATCCCCTCCAGAATTATTTTACTCGCAAGCGAGCTTGTAAGCTCATTTATTTTATTTATCTTCTCGTTGAATCAGTCAAGAATACTGCAGTGGCTTCTATTTGCATAAGGGGATCTGCGATGGACACAGTCTCGCATCTCGACTGATTGAGAAAGTCTGCGTACACTTTATCTCGAATTATAAACGGTTTAAAAATTTCTAGGTTCTCTTTTTTTTCTCACCAGGTCTCATAAGCAAAGAAAAAACCGTCTTCCTAGTTTGCACTCATTATGCTTATTTCTTCACTTTTATTCCATATTTTGAGTATTTTATAAAAAAGATGGCTTCAATTTCTTTTTTTTTCAGTTAATGGGACGAATTTCAAATTCTTATCGAATCAAAAATCTAGTTTTGGTTATTCTGGGAGTCGAAATCTGTGAACGACCTTTTTTTAGAATAATCTGAATATCGCATTAATCCAGGTGCAACAGAATCTACAGAACAACGCTGCCCCGTAACGTAAAATAAATTAACTGTCTGAGCTGCAATTGCTTTAATTACACTAAATTACATCAGTGTACCGAGCTCTGAGTATTTCAACTAGCAAGTAATTAGAGAAACGGTATATAACTGGGGGTAATTTTAATGTAAAAAAAATACTTGAATTAACCACCGTCAGAACCTGTCCCTCCATACTAGTACACTACAGTCGTTTGACCATTAACTGCGCAGTGAACGATGCTCAAGCAATTTACCTGCCCACTATAAGAAATTAAATCACACAATTCACCCCCTTTATAACGACTGTGGTTGAAAATACAAAAAAATATAATAGAACAGTTACTACGATCCTCAGCTCATCCTCTGGAACAGAAAAATCCTGGGGCACTAGAAGGATCATACAAATTATCACGACAATTAGGTATTGCCAAGTCTTTTTTTACTGCTATGCAAAAGATAATTCGAGGGAAAAATAACTAGTAGAAAAATAATGAGTATCGTTGTGTACTTCAAACACAATACAGTACACACGCTAAGGAAAAATCATTATAGTTGTGATAGCCATTTTTCTACTGTAATAGTGTCGATTAAACCAAATCGAATCGATTTATAAGACACGTAATCCCACGAAACTAGAGTTATGTAACTGAAATCTCTATTTCAGCCTACTCGAGATAGGATCTTAAATTCCATGAGAATTGGGGGATATTCTACGTGATTTACTTTATTTTTCCAGGTGTATCGAAATACGATTTTTCTCTCTTTGCAAAAAAAAGAGAGAAAATAAATTCCAAACATTGATCACTCTCAGAAAAATTCCCGGGTTAATTCAACATTCTTTGAATTCAGGAGAAGGAAAATATCCTGAAATTTCAAGGACTTCCAGGTTTATCAAAGCTGTTACTATTCACACAACTATTTGGATATGGTGGGGAGAATCTTATATAGATTGACTCGAACCATTTTTTTCTTACAGCTATCATAGTTAATTGCATAACTGACTTAATATCAGGGTCACAATATTTTACAGTAGAATAATGTAATGTGTTTTTCAACGTTCTCCTTTTTTCTAATCTTATCCACGCTAATGTATTGTACATAATGTAATACACACAATGTTCTGAATACTGTTATTAACTTATGATTCGCAAATTTTTACAGCGCCAACTATTTCAAGCTTAGAAAAAAAAGTCATGTTTTTACCGGGATTCGATCCGAGGCCTACAGCCTCGCTCGAATTACTAGCCGCACGCCTTACCTAATGCGCCAAACTACCTAACGATTCTAGTAACAAGTTTGCCTAATTTATGCTTGTGTTAGCTTCATTTCGGTACCAACCTTACTCATTATTCACGAATATCGTAAGATAATCTTTCGGATGTACTATTCAAATGCTGCAGGCCAATTTCAATGTGTATGAAGTGTATTAAAATGAATTTTTTCCTGAATTATTAATTCTTGAAAAAAAAAAACCAACTGACGCTGCAGTTAAAGCTGACTCTTCAATCCCCACGATTGTATCGCGGGGGTACAAATTCCCTCGATTTTAATTCAGGATTTCTTTTAATTAAATCAACGGAACGCGCCTGCAGGCTGCTGATAAATGCGATTGTTTGGTGCAATTTTGATTAATCTTCCGGGTTCCGCGTTGCGGGGCGCAACGCTTTGTTCAAAAATGAGTTTAAGTAATAACCGTGTGCCAATCAACGCGGCCTCGACGCTCTTCAGCCAGTTTATCATTCGCGTTAATTTTCTACTCGTGGTTAATGCGGACGGGGGTTTGAGCTAATTTTACGGTCGTCCTCCATGCGTAGAAAATCCAGGAGTGATACGTCTCCGGTCCGAGGCTGGTCCCGAGGGCGTCGCAGCTCCTCAAACCCCATGAGTGTGGTTTTCCTTTTTTTTTTTTGGAAGTAAAATTTTTCGAAAACCCATAAAATGAGGTCGATGCTACAGAATTATTTATTCCACTTCCAACAACGGGGAACGGGCGCCGATATACGACTTCGGGGACCGAGATCGAAGGGATCTAAGGATCCAACGGTCCGACGACTCCGGTCTTGAACCACCGTCGACTCCTTTCGAGAGCGAGGAGAGCCACTTGAGATAATTTCCCCTCATGTTTACGTCTGCTTGCCAGTCTAGTCAAAGCATTCAAGATAGGTTTAAGTCTTAAATAAATCAAAAGTCGGGGGTCACTTCGGACCGGAGTTTTTTTTTCCGTATTTCTCTCAACTTTGGTATACATACGAATTACCAACCTTACACCCTTACCTATGGAGTATTTGATCCGGAAAAAAATCGGTGGTACGTCTACCGTTCTCGAACGAAGCGGGTTTGACGACGCGCGACGTAGACCCGAGAAATATTGAAAATTCCAAAATAAATGAAGACATTCTATGTCAGATATAAGCTCGATATATGTATGTTTATACTGAAAAAATTTCATTTTGATACTTATATTTGACAGAGCGAAATACCCGTTGAGACAATTTTCATAAAAATTTTCCAGACTTTCGGAAAAAGAAATTTGTCTCTGTTTCATTGGATGACGAAGCTGAAAGGGATGGAATAAATTTAATAATTCTGAGAATGATTCAAAAGGTACGAGTCTTCAAAGCCTTCAGAACCTTTCAGAAGGGATTTTCAATTCTTGTGGATTCCAACTGCTTGCAGTGTCTGATCGAATGAACAATTTTTACAAATTTGTCCGTATATCTTTTCACTTTTCAGTGATCAAAGACTTTCGATTTCAACCAATTAATTCCGTGCGAGCGGTTAATCACTTCTTGAAATCGCAAGACGAGCTCCAAGCCCGTTGCAATCGCTTATCACCGTATCTGGAAGTGGATGGAAATAGATTCTTTTATGTTTACTGATCAAGCTCCGATCTGGACCCCGATGGTTTTTCTAAAAAAAAAATGATCGTGAATTTACTACACATTAACTACACTAAAGTCTAGTAAGATTACAAATTTAGTATATCAAAGGGAATCGCTATGCATGTTCTTTGAATTTATGAACAAATACGAAATTTTGTATCAATTTTACAAAATTATGTAACTAAATTAATTTTACCGAAATTGAAAGTGGTTTCATGACTCCTGTACGTGAATAACATTTTTTAAAGTGTAATTCCTTTTGTTATTGTTAATTTTGCTACGATCTTTTTTGGATCGCGGCATCAGTCATTAGTGGACGAATTCTATCTACTTTCTCTCCCTCTCTCTGTTATATCTCGTTACAAATAAATCTGCAAACGACGTAGTCAACACATTGCGCGTCGGTGGTCGGGGTCGATGGTGTTTATGGGTTCCCAGAAATAATTAATAATCTGCAGAAGCAGCAGGAGTCTGATGCTAAACCAGCACCGCGCAATAATATTCTCTACGTAAATACTCGTGTAATATACACCGAATCGTAAAACTTTGATGTGAACCGAAAGAGAGAGAGGTGCAAGTATCGAGAGATCATAACATCAGATAAGAAGCACAGCAGAAGAAGGCGCCGGAGAAGCTGTTACGACAATCGTCCAAACGATGGTCTCCGAGTCCAGCTAGACAATCGCGAAAATAACGCGAGCTTTGAAATTGATATTCACACGCACGAAGCTAGATCTCACCATGCGATAGGCTCTCGGTGCAAAAGAAGGAGGGAAGGGGATCATTATACGAAAGAGGTTCCCTCTTTCTTCGGGATTCGGATCCAAACCCTGGGCCGCAGGAGCTGATTGCACGGTTCTCTTATACTTGTACGGCACACCGTTGACCAAAAGAGCCGCTATCTCACTATCTACACGTATTGTAACCTAAGAATCTTTTAGAGGCAGCATTCTTCTCCCTTTATGTTCTCCCTATGTTTTCCTTCTTCCATCTCGTTTTTTGTGTTTTTTTTTAAACCTGCTACCTTTATCTTATTATTCCTCAGGGAATCCTTTTTATTGCCCAGAAGGACAACCATCCCTGAATATATCGCCGTGTGTCTGTCTTATTACCACGATGTGGATTTTTCTATAAACCTCCCCACAGTTTCTACGACCGTTGATAAAATTATTCAGATAAAAAATGAAAAACAAAAAAAAAAGATACTTCAATGTATTCAAATTCTATTTCGTAGCGGGGTAAACAACCCCCATAATTCAGAATTCTCCTCGATCTCGCGGCGAGCTGTTATCTTGTTAAATCAAATTTAAATTGTTCGACCGATCGCTAAAAATCGGTATCAAAGGCTGATCATGCTTGAATCGTCCAAAATCGTTTGAAGTGCGAGTGGTTTGAATTGATAAAAAATTATGGAAGATGCTATGCTGGTGAAAATGACAATAAAATTTTACTGTCTTATCTGTAAAAAAAAATGGTAATGTTGTAACTTTACTAAACTTTATTGGAAGTTTTGAGTCACGTATGTGAATCGATTGAAGGTAATTAATTTCACAAGTACTATGAATTTATTACACACAAATCAATAAATTGAAATACAATCTTATGCTTCTCCTCTGGAAGTTTAGTAAAATCAGGAATTTGATTGTAAATCTGAAGAACTACATGCTTCGTAATTCACTCACAATTTACTACATTACCTGCACCGTGTTTGTAATTTCGAAAGACTTTCCTACGGTAAATGTGTATAGTAAGTTCAAAATTATTGTTTCACACCGTGTAATAAAATTAAAGCAACTCCTCAGGAATGGCTTCAAATTATAATTGAATATCTACTAAATCGGTAAAAATCGCAATCCAATCTCATACAATTTCTTAGAATTGCTTGATATCATGATCGATATATCAATTGCTTGGATATTAAACTTTGGAAGATGGAATTATAATTCTAAAATTTAATACCGAAACAATATTATCATTCAATTTATTCAACCAAATTTAATGTAAACCTCAATAATGAAATTATCAGAATTAGTTATCAATACCTAGAAATAATAAAAATCTCTAGAAATCCTGCAATATTGTTTCAAATTTCTTGAAATCGCTTATAATCTTTTTCAATCGTTAATTGTCACGTGATCCGTGAGTGATCGCTCTTCGAAAATGAAGAATAATGATTCACCTCAGAACTTCAGTGACACGTAGTTTGATCTTTATATACAACAGACCTCCGTAACTCGAGATGGAAAGTTTTCGATACGAGACCCACCGGTAGTATCATTCCTCCGGACGGCGGTAGCTACAAATTGAATTTGATTATCAAGTCGATGCGTCTTAGTTTCCAGCTTTATCTTGGTCAGAGATCGAATGTTTCCGGATATATTTACTCGGCTAGAAGCTTGTAACACGGTTTAAAACAGAGTCATAAAAAAGAGTGTGAAATTTTACAAGACTATTTTTCACGCTATTTTTTTTTTTGGTTTTCTCTTTTTTGGTTTTTTACCCCCGGGCTTCGCGCGGCACAAGTGGAAGTTAGTATACGGCAAACTCTACCCATAAATATTCTAACGAAAAGTAAATATACCGATGGATGAATACGCTACACACACATAAAAACAAAAAATACGGGAATCCGAGGCTGCAGCCGCAGCTTCGGCTCTCCGGGTATTTTAATTAAGTAATTATCTAAATAATCAAGAGATTCCTGAGGCGATCGGTAGATCGTGATTAAGGCCCCTTATCTCCTTATACGGTAAATAAAATCGGAACCGTGGAACGTTCAAAGGGTTTTTGAATATCGATTTAATTTACAACGCGCAGTCGTCAACCGCGGTTATATCTCAATATTATACGATTTACAAGCGAGGAACGTTGAATGGCACTTTAAGCTCGCGCTGAGCATAAATTAATCGTTTTTACCGTCACGGTACGTAAGAACGGCGAGAGAAGGGAAAAAAACGGTAATGATCAACCAAGGGGACAGAAAAAGTGAGAATTAAGGTGTTTGCAGCCTCGATCGATCCCGGAACCCCGCGGTTCTTTAAAAACACCACTTCTTCGGAAGCGGTATACGCAGCGGTGTTACCTCGCTGATTATTTAACGGACAATGGACCGCAGGGGATTTTCGGAATAATTACAGAAGCGGGGAATCTGTGACCGGAAGCAGGAGCTTGAAAAGTTAAGCAGCGTGAAGCGAGACACAAACTGCTCGAAGACAGAGAATACCGGTTATTTGGAGAATCGTTCCATCGAAATGATTGATCTTGAAATAACATTAATTTATTTTACTCCGTGCGTAAAGCGCGACTTTTCGCACGCAAGCGTGCATATAATCGGACTTTACCCGCGTTTGTGATATAAAATTTTGTTCGATACATGTGCGAAAGTTGTTCTTCTACGAGGAGGGAATAACTCAAGATTTGACTGGCACATGTGAAATAATTCAAATTATTTCATTAACTTCAATTCACTTTTCGTAATTCCTTCATTTGTAATCAATTTTTCATTTCTAGTGGACCTATTTCTCATTATTTCATTCATTTTTCCAGTTATTTCTTATTATTCCATTTATTTCTCATTATTTCAGTTATTTCCTCGGTTACTTCCCAATATTTCACGAGCTATTGACACATAAAAACGAATTTTAGGGATGATAAAGAGATTGGTGACCAATTTAACGTCGCTTTTCTTTGATAAATTCGCATAATGGTGACGAGTAGCGCCTTCGAAGACCTGAAGCAGGTATAAATACAGTATTCTGAGAATTTTTTCTATTTCGAGGTTAGGTGAAGTCGCCACTGTCGACTCGGTCTTCGGGGGTCGTTGTGAGTTTTCGGGATATTTCTAAGGAACCCCTGAACATGTATGCACGCTTTTTCTGGATTCTTTACTTCAAATCAACTTCTGACTTCTTTGATTAACCCTCGGTAGTCACACTGGGTCAATTTGACCCATACGTCAACTTTACACTTTTAAGTATCTCGAATATTTTTTAGTGTGAATGGGACTTCTGGCTGGAAGCATTTTCAATGCTAATATATAGTCCATTTTCCAGAATCGATCCTCTTCACGTATCAGAATGAATACCTATTTTCGAACGCGGGCTATGGTAATATTTTTTTTCGGAAAGTATCATTTTTCAGGAGTATAACGTCCAAATTTGGCTTGAAAATATTAAAAATTGACAAAGTTATGATTTTTTTTTGCGAAAAAGCGTCTTTTTTTACATTTTTACGTCTGTATGATTTTTTTTTTCTGTAAGTTGCAATTTTTTTTCCAAAATCAATTATTCGTCCATAGTTTAGAAAGTTTGAAGTATTTTCTGTAATTTTTCTAAATACTTATTGGAGTGATAGTTTGCTCACAATCGCTTTTTGAAAACTGACTGGGTCAAATTGACCATGTGTGACTACGGAGGGTCAAGAATAATATTTCACTAAAAATTCTGAACTGCTAGTCGATACGTAATGAAAGAAAACCGCTTTGCCCCTCTGAAAAATCCGCTACGCTGTAAGGTTCGGTATTGGAAGAAGAAGATTCTTGTCAAACCGCGAAGAAGGGCGAGGAGAGCCGTTGAAAATTACATCTTTGCAACTGACGTGTAAGAAAGTTTTCACCGAGTAGACTGTTGCTTTCTACACCGTTGAACCGCGACTTGGTGCAACCTGCACGCTGCAAGCTTCAAGCTTCTGGCTTCCACACCAGTTAATTCAGAAGCTAACGTTTTGACATTGGGTAATAAGACCCAGGCGCCAGCGACCGGCTGGATACAGAAATTTATACGCTTACGCCGCTAAGAGCGAAGAGCGAAGACTCGGATTTCAGAACTTTGATACTCCCAACGTTTAATCAAAGCAAAAGTTACCTCTTCTCCGGTCATAATTTTCTTGATTGGTAAAAATAAAGAATATCAAACACAGCTTCACGTGTAATTACTCAAGATGCGACGCCTCTGAGGGACAAATTTTACGCCTTCGCAGTTAATCCGTTCATTTATTATATATACATACAAAAAACGCCGAGGTTCTTAATGAAACGGTTATCGTTAGCTGGTAAATTTCCACCGAGTTAATCGTTGATCCCTGTCAAATGTATGTGGGGCATTCCATGTCAACTCGACCAATGATTTTCCCTCACCATTTTTGATTCGCTTCATAATTTTTTATACTATTCTCCGGACACGAAAAAGCTCTTCTGAATTTTTTCACATTTTTCCCGCCAACCCTTATTTTTTTATGATTATTCAAACCTATCTCAAAAACGCATTTTTTTTTAAATCTCAAAAAATTCTCAAAAATTTCATTTTCTATCTCGATCATTTTGACACCTGTCCGATGATGAGCCGATTTTTTTTCCCTTTTTTTTAGCACTTTAAACATTTTGAACGAACAAAACGCCATATTTCAACGTTACGAAAATTCTAAAAAAACTCCCAAATACCCCGTGGTCAGTTCTGAATCCATGAATATTTGAGGTATTAGATCCAGAATTGACCACGGGGTATTTGGGAATTTTTTTAGAATTTTCGTAACGTTGAAAACTGGTGTTTTGTTCATTCAAAATGTTTAAAGTGCTAAAAAGAAGGGAAAAAAAATCGGCCCATCATCGGACGGGTGTCAAAATGATCGAGATAGAAAATGAAATTTTTGAGAATTTTTTGAGATTTTTAAAAAAATGCGTTTTTGAGATAGGTTTGAATAATCATTAAAAAATAAGGGTTGGCGGGAAAAATCTGAAAAAATTCAGAAGAGCTTTTTCGTGTTCGGGGAATAGTATAAAAAATTATGAAGCGAATCAAAAATGGTAAGGGAAAATCATTGGTCGAGTTGACATGGAATGCCCCATATATCAGCTCGTCTATTTTCGGTAACGTTATACGAGAATCTCAAAGGTAAATATTTACCACCGTTGATGATATGCGTATCTCCTTATGCACACCGATCACGTCACGGCGTTAGGAGGCTGACTGTGAGGAAACCAATAACGAATTAATATAACTGTCCAAGAATTAGGGTTTATTTATTTTTCTCTCAGTGTCTGGCGTAAATCTAATTAAGATAGAGTCGAACCCCTCCGCAGGTGGGAGAGATTCCAAATTTCTATCCGAACGGCGACGAAACACAGACAATGCTAGGTAGTCTGAGATAAAAAACCATAAATTAAAACCAATTAGTGAATGTCGGAATATCTTGTCACAAACGTGATAAAATACGACCCGGGTGCGGCACGCCGCGGCGTTTGTGTGTGCGGGGGGGGATTCCGTAGGCGCACAATAGACCCTGAGGTGTAACATGCCGGTCCATGTGTGGCGGTATAACCTAACGTATTTATTCGGCGTGTGCTATGCGCCGGCCGCAACGTGCGGAGTAAATTAATTGAGTGGATCGGTTTTAAATTGAGTTCGTCACTGTATGCACCTCCGGGTGCACGGTGTAACCCCTCATGCATCCTCCCATTTTCCCCTCGCCTTTTCGTACCGGAGGGACCAATAACGAATTTAGCATCCCTTAACGGAGATAACTTTCATGGTATAAACTGCGGTGCCGTTAGAGAGCCGCAATGTACTGCGGCATTGCTCACTCTTTGATACCCACATTCATTGGTATATTGCGGTATATGTATGTATCGTCGAATAAAATCACGAAAATTGATATTCAGCATGGACAGAACAAAAAACAAGCCGGATTGGGCTGAATATGAGCCAGCTTATGAACTTTTCGTTATTTATGTTGTTACCAGCTGTTTTGAATTTTGCAAATATGACCTTCGATTTTTCCAAATTCGATCCGCTATTTTGAATTTCGCAAATCTGACTTCAGATTCGTGATTGGTAACCCAAAAAACGTTC
>JAFFZH010015778.1:105382-130882 GCA_018420115.1 Euura saliciscinereae | reverse complement strand
AATAACGAAAATTCTAGCCAAAGCTTCGATGTATCGACGCCATCTTGTCGACTCCGTGATCGATCTCAACGGCGCGAAATTTGAATCCTATTTCAAGTTTTTATCCCTCTAATACAGTAATTGGAGAAATTAATGGATGATAATTTATTTTCTGTCGTATAAAATCGCAGAAGACAATTCAGAGCAAAGTTTACCACCTTTTAGATTCAGAATCGTTCAAAAAAAGAATAAATTCAAACATGATGCAATAGTCCGATCTTATTCCATCAATATAATATTGTCGATCCTATCGGCGGCAAATTTGAATTCTTACGAAATTCAAAGTTTTTAAGAGCTTCCGTTCTCCTCAGACACGATGTTCCGGGTGCCTAGCGTAGCTGCGGCCCGTTCATCGGCAGGAAAAAGTACTTCGGAGAGCCAGACCTGCTCCTACAGCTCATATGAATGTAAAAAACCGAGTATCGAGGGCTACGCCTATTGCTCAAGGCACATATTGGAAGACCCGAACGCACCTTACAAGCAATGCAGCTTCGTGTACAACACAAATGGTAGAAAGTGCCAGAATCCTGCTCTCAAAGGGGACAGAAGAGACCTGGCGTAAGTGCGCGAAGGATCTAGGCTGAATCCGATACTTCAGATTTATCTTTAAACCTGTTTCACCCTTAGGTACTGTTCCGAACACGCCAGAAAAGCCCAAGTGGCCCGTATCAAGTCTACCTCACGGCACGCGCCTCCCCAAACTCCAGAGACTCTTCTTCTTAATCTCAGCCACTACGTAAAGCCGACAGACTCGAGTGCGGAGGACACTGAGGAAGAGGAGGGGAAGGTGAAGGTGCTGGACCCGTTTGGTGAGGAGAATAACAATCTCTATTGATTAATAAGTATAGTCTCTTTCCAACTGTTTTTTTTTTTTCTCTTCTTTCCAGCTGAAATTGACGCCTACAGAATAAACGCGAGCGGTTGTGACGTACTAGACTACGCAAGTTCCTCCGACAGCGACGTAGAACCCGTCATAGCAAGCGAAACACTCCGGGGATCGTTCCTAGACGACAGTGAGGACGAGAGTCTCCAGAGTTCGCAGGAGGATCCGCTGAAGTATGTCGAAGTTTTGATCTGGTCAAAAGTACAAAAATTAAAAACAGCATGTCGTTTCTTAATATTGGAATTATTCTTGCGAAATATGCAAAATCGGAACTCACAATAAGCCAACACAATAATTTGATAATTAAAGGCATTATACACGTCATTTTATATCCATATTGGATCAAATTCTGTTGCTGTGCGATTAATCGAATCATCAATTGATCGATTAATCGATAATAATCGATTGCTTTCTAACAAAGCAAAGTTTTCGATCAGTCGATGTCATGTATCGAGTGAAAAAATCGATCAAATCGATCGATAAATCGATTGATATCGAAGATCAAATCGATTTATGTCGAAGATCAAATCGATTGATGTCGAAGATCAAATCGATTGATGTCGAAGATCAAATCGATTGATGTCGAAGATCAAATCGATCGATAAATCGATTGATATCGAAGATCAAATCGATTTATGTCGAAGATTAAATCGATTGATGTCGAAGATCAAATCGATTGATGTCGAAGATCAAATCGATCGATGTCGAAAATCAAATCGATTGATATCGAAGATCAAATCGATCGATAAATCGATTGATATCGAAGATCAAATCGATCGATAAATCGATTGATATCGAAAATTGAATCGATCGATAAATCGATTGATATCGAAGATCAAATCGATCGATAAATCGATTGTTTCGAACGCGATCAATCGATTAATTGATTTTTTATTTATGAACTGAGTAATCGAATAATTGAATTGACCGATAAATCGGAATAAATCGATTTTTTTTTCGATCTGCATGGAAAAATATTTGCCCGAGGGAAGCAAACTATTCGAAATTCTGCTGTAAGCTTAATTTTATCTGGTAACGCTAGCTTGCTTTGGCTTGTGCAGTATTTTTAAGAATAATTATCATATTATTTTTTCTATTCTTTTTTTTTTTTTACCTTTCATTCTCTCAATTCATCGAACAAGGAAATTATACTCTACTGGAATCCAGCGGACTTGAATAAAATTTCTTTTCATTTTATTTCGGTCTGTCGGCATCCTACAATTTCTGTCCTGTAGTAGCTGCTTCCGGCGTGACAGAGACACTTTTTATCTATTGAATCATTAGTATTAATTTTTTAAGGCACGCCGGAATATTTACCGCTGAAGAAGTTATCTACATAGCAAGAGAAAAACTGATAAGACTTCAATCACTTTACATCGATCAGTTCAGAAGATTGCAATACATATTCAAAGAAAAGAGACGAAAGTATTTGCACTCTGTGAAAAAAGAAAAGGAAACTTCATGTGAGTGATATATATTCATATGCAAATATTAATCTCATACCGTCGTAACACGATTATTTATTTCCAGGCAGCATTCACGATCAGCCAAAAGAAAGCGCTAAGGAAAAGAAAATATACGACAAACTTAAAGCCCTCAACTCTTATCACAGGAGAAGCGGAGTCGAAGCTCTTTTGTACAAAAAGTCCCTCGAGAGGCGAGCCCAGGTGCGGATATCAATGTACAAATCGAACCTGGATCGTTTTAAATCGATTTTTCTTTCGTCAGGCTACCGAAGGACCCGCGCAGAAACCCCCTAACGTCACCAAGTGCATTTTTACAGAGGGCGGAGTCAAGTGCGGAGACAGGACTCTACCCGCTGCTCGACACTGCCGGAAGCATATTTTGAAGGTGAATTTAGACCCGATTAACGCCTCGGAGAAACTAATTCGATATTTCTGTCTCCAGGACCAGCATCAGGTCTTGTTCAAAGCCTGCGGCGCGGTCAGGTCGGACGTCGAGTGCCACGAGCCTGTGCCAGTTGTGTTTGACTCCTCTTGCGTTTTCCACATGAACTTGCCTCCGCCTCTGAAGCTCGAATCAATGGCGTTCGAAGAACCGAAGCCAGTCGTGAAGGCGGCCTCGTCGGGACTGGATAGCCAGTCTATGGAGATCGACGTGGTAGGTGAAACGCAGGAGATAGACCCCGACGACGATATGGCCGGATTGATGAGGGAGATGAACGACGCGGTTGGTCAAAAAATACCGTTCAACGAGAGTGTAAACAGCGAGGCGAGCACGGATACTGCGTTCAGTTTGACGGCTCAACTGAGCGACAAAGACGAACTGATTATGATATGATTTTAGTTATCGATGTTTTTAAATTTTATTATCATTATTGTTTACGTTAACGTAGTTACCGATTAAGAATAGGAAATTTTTATCTGTTAATCAACTTCTTCTCGTATATCATTTATTATCATTTCATTGTTATTTCAATTTTCCGAATCGCTGGTTGATAGCGCAAATGAATAAAAATTCTTTGTAAAAAAAAAAAATACAACTGATGAAATTAGAAAATATAGAATAAAAAAAAAATGTAAATAAATTATTGAAAAAATTTTTTGATTGTTTGATAATATTCTAGTTTCTAAATGAGGGATCAATAAAAAAAAAAAAAAATGGTTTTATGATTAAAATTTTTTTTTTTTAAAAAAAAAAAAACAAAAAAAAAAAAAATACTACTATTCTGCTTATAAGTACTAGACACACTTTTCCTGAATATTTTATTATTCATAGAAAAAAAAAAGTGAAAACAAATTTAAATAAATGAGATATAATTATAAACTCTAATTAGGATTTAAGACTCAGCGAATGATTAAAATAGCTGAAAAAATGCTGTTCTTTTTTTTTTTATAATAATAAAACTAAAGAGATTTACGAATCAATAATATATCATAATGATGAAAGTCGCTGACATAAAATTGAGTAAATTTGAATAAAAGTTTATACAGAATGAGGGAAAAACGAAAGATAATTTTTTACAATTTCGCTGCCTGGTTAGTTGAGAAAATGCAAAAGTTTTATATTTATATATTTTTTTTTCCTGTTTGATGCTGACTCAACAGAATTCAAATTAGTAAGGTTTTAAGTAATATTGAAAATATTCAATCAATAATAACGAAAAAAAAAAAAATAATTATGTAATTATGAATTACCAGGGTGTCTACTCAAGTCAGGATATGAAATCCCCGAGAATTCCAGGATATTTTTTTTCTTCTATTTTTCCAGGTGTGTCGAGATACGATTTTATTATTTATTTTTGAATTTGCAGAATAGTTTTTTTTACCAATTGATCAATTTCAGAAAAAAATTCCCTGAATCAATTCAATATTTCCTGAGAATTCCAGGAGAAAAAAAAAAATTCCCTTAGATTTCCAGGATTTCCAGGTTTTTCAAGGATGTAGACACCCTGAATTTACGATTGATTTCTCTGAACCAATGAAATATCTAATAAATAGTGAAACTAATGTAAAAAATATAAGATACACGCGTTCCTTTAACTGCGTTTACAATCCGCAGCGATTCTATCCTACCGATAAACAAATACAAATATAATTACATACTTAATTAAAACCTAAATGCAGCGTAATGTCATCACGTCCGAAGAGACGATTGAAAAAAGAAAAGTAAATGATTTATATACCTAATTGTTAAATATTGAACGTGCGCACATGACCTTAGCTATTTTTTTCCTCTCTCTCTCTCTATTATTATAACATAACGTATCAAACACACGGAAGCATTCTCCAAACTCATTCGAATAAACATGTTTTTTTTTTCTTTTCTTTTTCAAACTATCGTAGTATGAGAAAAAGTTTTAAAAAATAAATAAAATAAGCAATGTAACTTGAAACAAGAAAAAGCGAAAAAAAACCATAGGTTTATAATTTATAAATTCGTCACTGGGTCGAATCATAACGATGAGAATCTTAGGTCCAAGAGATTCCGGTCTATAATAATAATAATGATTATTTATCAAGACTCTACTAACTATTAAACTGTTTAGCACCAATCAAAAAGGATATATTGTTAATCGATCGTGTAACGCTTGAAAAAAGAACCAAATCAAAAAAAAAAAAAGTATGAGTACGAAATTTGATTAACTTTTTTTTTGTTTGCCATATAAGTTTTTGTTTTTTGTTTTTCTTCTTCTTTCAACTATTACTGATAAAATCTCACGTTAGTCACAACGTTTATTTTTAATTATGAATTTTTGATGATGACCTATTATTATTATTATTATTATTATTGTTATTATTTATATACTGAAAAATAGCGTTTCTCTCTCTCTCTCTCTTTTCGCGTAGGATTCATTTTTTTTTTTCTCCAATTCTCGTTCTCCATATCGTCATCATCGCTGGACTCTTTATCTTCAAAGATTTTATTATCGTTCTTTTTTCTACCCTCAGTTTTCCGAGTAGAGTTAAATCGTTGGAAGGAAAGACACGAATTACTGTAATTCAATGAAAATGAATACAAAGAAAAAAAAAATGTATATTAAATCGACTCAAATTGTTTCTTTTTAATTATTATTCTCCTTCTCCTTAGCAAACTTGAATCGTTAAAAATATAAGAAACAGAGAATAATTTATTTCTAAAACAAACAAACAAAAAAATAAAAAATAGAAATAAAAATTGGAAGAATCAAAATTCATGTTTTTATTTTTTTTTTTTATTCATCTTTTCATTCTTTATTTCATTTCTTTCAGATCTTTGACTCACCAGGTTTTTTTTTTTTTTTACGATTTACCACAGTTGTGTTTGTTGTTTGTTGTTTGTTTTTGTTTTCCTTTAGTTACTGAACATATGTTTCAAGTCATGCTCGTAAAGAGCTATGATCAACATCACACCGAGTCCCATGAGTAGTCCAAGCGCTTGTAGAACGCATTGCCACTGGGAACCCCCTTCCTCAGAGTGGCTCGAAGTCAGCTCGGGTATCTGTGGATATACGATGTTAAGAGCATGCTGGAGTCAGGTTTTACCCACCGTACCCGGTTTTCACTTGTTTTCACTGATATCAAAGCCTACGCGTCACGAACGCGAAAAAGAATTAGTTAGCGCTATTCTATATTGAATTCCGAAGATTTATATGGCAAAACTTCTTTATTTCATGCACTAATAGAGAAATTCTATTGTATTCTGCATAAAATGATAAACGCCCAATATGGCCGCGACCACGAGTTGACAATGCAGAATACAATAGAATTTCTCTATTAGTGCATGAAATAAAGAAGTTTTGCAATATAAATCTTTGGAATTGAATATAGAATAGCGCTAACTAATTCTTTTTCGCGTTCGTGACGCGTAGGCTTTGATATCAGTGAAAACAAGTGAAAACCGGGTACTGTGGGTAAAGCCTGACTCCAGCATGCTCTTAAAGATCAATTATTCACATTTACAGCAATGACAATGTGTCTAGCCGTGATGAAAATATGGAAAACTGAGAAACATCAGACTCATAAATCCTAGGATTCATCAATTTTTGTCAACTTTATCGTTTAATTTATGAAGAATTCGTGTTCGAAAATTATTTTTCTTAGATAAATGGGGTCTAAAATTCGTAGAGAAATCAAAATTCAATAAAATCCACTAACCATATCGACCAGAGCTATGTATATAAACATTCCAGCCGCCGCGGCAAATATCCAGCTGGTCGCGGCGGGGTTGGCACCCAAAAGAATGCCGAATATCATGCCGAATAGGCAAAGAACGGAAGATAGGAGATTGTAAAATACCGCCTGCTTCGCGCTCATGCCGGCTTTAAGTAGAACCGCAAAATCTCCTGTAAGAAAAATTTCCGAGGAATCGTTATAATTCGGATCAATTCGAATCGGAGTTTTCATCGTTTGCCGACACTCTCACCTAACTCGTGAGGTAATTCGTGACAGAATACCGCTATAGCGGTTGAAAATCCTCCCGCAATGTTAGCTGCGAACGCTGCTCCGATCGCCATACCGTCTGTAAAATTGTGCAAGCCGTCGCCCATTATCACCATCCAAGCGACGCTCGACATCGACTCCGGCGCGGAATGGACGTGACCTGGAATAAAAAATGATGAAGAGATTCTGAATTTTGAATCAATGCGATTCAATTACCGTGCGAATGCGTGTGACCGTGGTGTTTGGTCTCATGTTCTCGAATAATGACCGTGTAGCTTTCGCCCTCGTTGGGTGCCTGAGCGTCGTTAATCTTCTTTATCGTCTCTTCTGGCTTCCAATTTTCCTCCTGTTTCTTTTCAACCTCCGTATCATCCGGTTTATGTACAGTTACGGAATTGGTGTTGGAGGTCAAAGGCTTCTCTTCATCCGCCGGAGTCTGTCTTTGGTGATTATTGTGGTGACGATTGTGATGATTGTCTAAAAATGAGAAGATTATAGATCATAAATTCATCGTTGTTAAGGTGAAATGAAAGTCACGTGACCTCGATATGATTTACACTTGGAATTTTCAAACGCTATTTTCTCAGCCGAAACACATCCGATTGATGTGAAATTGATATCAGTGACGTAGAAAAACTGAACGAAGGGCCTGCCAATCGTGGATTTTCGAATATCGAAAGACATAATCAGAATTTTGCGTAACAATATTGTTCCGTAACCCAAGGAGGTGCTGCCCCTCGTGGAGAGAGGCGGCACTTCCTTGGATTGCAGAACAATATCGTTAAAAAACTGTTATTACGTCTCGATTTTCGAAAATCCACGATTGGCAGTTATCAATTTCACATCAATCGAATGTGTTTCGGCTGAGAAAATAGCGTTTGAAAATTCCAAGTGTAAATTATATCGAGGTCACGTGACTTTCATTTCACCTTAAATAACGCGAAGACAAACCTTGAGTCTCAGTCGTTATTTCTCCGTAGCAGTAAGGATACGAGGAATATTTGTGCTTGCAATGTTTGTCGCTGACCGAACTGTTACCTACTGTGTCCGGCTCGCGCATAACTTTCACTCTTAGCGGTAGCTTAAAGGAAGAAAACACTGATTCGTTAGAAGTTGAACCGAGCAAATGGATCGAATAGAAAATTCACCTTGTTACGACGTTGTCTGAACTTTCTCCATTCTCCTATCATAGTCAGAGCTTTTTCAGTGAAAAAAAACGAAACCAGTCCCATCATGGCGACGAGACCCTTCCACATATTGGCATCGTGCTCCCATTGAACGTCTATCGACGAAGGAACTTTACTACCGTGCGAAGGGGACATCATGGCCTGTGGGAATTGGGGAATAGATATACGTCATATCGATCCGATCGTTTAGTCAACGGAATTTGACACTCACGTGCGGTAACAAATGTATAAGCGCGTCACCGCAGAGGGTTCCCACAGCCAGAGCAACCAGGAATTGTATTAACTGATGGTAGTAGGTTTTATTCATTACTGGGATAACGGCAACCCCTAGTAACCCGCATAGACTTATAATGACTATGCTGATGGAGGAGTAAAGCCAAACTGTATGGAGAACATTGATTTAATTTCAATTATAGAATATAGGAACTGGGCCTCTCGAGGTAATATCAGTTTTTTCACGAACCCTGCCACGTCTTGTGGGACTCAACGTCCGTGTGAGCGTCCTTCTCCCAATGTGGAGGTACTTCGATGCAGCCTTTATCCTCAGGGGGTAAAGTTAATTGGTATACTAAAGCTGGACAGACCCTTTCCAGGAGCCAGCCGGGTAATACGGTGCTGTTCTCAGCATCTTCGGCGGAGTATTTTTTCACCAATTCTGTGCTGTTTACGCACTGAGAAAAGCATTTAATGTATTCGGGGGGATTCAAAGACCGACTTCTGTCGTAACTCACCTTTCGTTTTCCCACTCCGTCAGCTTTTGATTTTACCCTCGTGCTTCCGTTCACAGCTTCGACTTTATCTAAAAGCGTTAAAAAAAAAGAACTTTAAGAGTCTCGGTTATCGCTTCTCCAAGTTTATATTATGACTCCGAGAGACCGATATGGGTGTTAAATTTAATCCACCCTGTAATACGATACGGTTTCAGAGGTAGCTGGCATTATTTTTTCAATGCCAACGTGTATTTAGGAATTTGCAATGGCTTTGGTAATTTTCCATTCTTCAAAAGAGATTAAGTTCCGTTATGAGAATGTGAACGAGCGAAGGGTATTGGTT
This sequence comes from Euura saliciscinereae, assembly GCA_018420115.1. Lineage (NCBI taxonomy): Eukaryota > Metazoa > Arthropoda > Insecta > Hymenoptera > Tenthredinidae > Euura > Euura saliciscinereae. Next base: position 121,838 of record JAFFZH010015778.1, on the reverse strand, counting down.
CGTAAAATAATTGACCGAGTTGACCGACCCTATTCAAACAGACGAGGTAATTCCGAAGATCAATTGACCATAATTGAGGTATTTAATATCTGAAATTGATGGTTGATAAAAAGTAATCAGTAGCGTGCGTACCTACACATTCTCATCATTCGGCTGAATGTCAATCAATTATTGTTAATTTGGTCATCCAACAACAATCCACACGAATGATTATAATTCGGGTTGCAAAATTACTGCAAAGGAAATAAAACTAATTCTCACCATCTGCGCCCGTCCTCTCATCGGCCTCTTTGAGTTTCCCTATGATTTCTTGGAGCCCCAACTTTTGCAGTAGTCTTTCGAACCCCTCGGTAGTCATGCTGTTACCGTTTCCATACTCCTGGAATATCCTCTTTGTGAAATGATCATCTTCGTTATGTTCGTGGCTGATCTCGTCGTGTCTCTTCCTCCTGTACCTGGGCCTGTCGACGTCGTGACTGGCGTCTTTTATCTTGACAATTTCTTTAGACCCGATTTGACCCTTGATTAACGTCCTCAAACTATCGTCAGGTCTTTTGTAACCCTGAGTATCTTCCCTGGAGTCACGACCCAATAATACGCTCCCGGGAGCCAAAGTCTTGCCATCTGTGTGTGCAGAACACGGCGCGTGTGCCGCGCACAACACGCAGACAACACATACAGTCACAAAGTGGTGCGACATTGTCGTCTTTGCGAGCACAACGAAGATAACGAATTCTGGAAGAAGGAAATATGACGACGTAAAGAGACGAGTATCGTCATACATGACGGAAAAAATTTCAACTCCACTATTTCTAACAATCGAATGAGTGAGCAAGAGCATAATTTTCATGCCCCGACTCGAATCCACATATTTCAAATTGTATCGTTTCACAACCAAGGTGTTATATCAACATTGAAACATTATCGCTGGTGTTCAATGTTTCACGACCCATTAAATTATTTTATTCCATAACGTAATCGTATATCTGTATGAGACAAATGGATATTACATTGTAAAACGAAAGAATTTAACCGACCGTTAAACATATCTCCGCTTAAACGTTTATTGGAAGTTCATGACTTCCGACTGACTGCATGCTCGCATGACTTTTTTTTTCGAATCAATGAGGTATTGGCTAAACAGCCATGTTCCAGACACCAAAACAGTCGATCTGGACGGCAAGCACATAGTTTGCTTCTGCACTGTCGCTTTTCAAGCATGCAGACTGCACTCTTTTTAGGTATTCATGCTACACCTTGATGATGAAATAGCTTACAGTGCTGTAACGATCGAGTATTCAAGTCAGAGCACAATTTTTGCGCTACTACCAAGATGGCTAGATATTGGACTATTCAATCCTGTACATTCTGGTTTGAAATCATTTGAAAATTTTCGAAATCACTCCGGGATAATAAAAAATCAGCAGAAATCATATGAAATCACTTTAACACCTAAAGTTTGAGTGAATAGCCCCTCGTGCCAGGGTGTAACATGAATGCGGAGCTGAATGGTGGCAATGAGCGAGCATTTCCGTATCGCATAGTCAACTTTGAAATATGCTACCATTACAGCTCATGCAAGCATGCACATTGCACATTCCACATTTTGTTTATATCGATGTTACACCTTGACGGGTGAAAGACTAAGATCTGGTCGCCTGCCCAAATCACAGTGCAGTAATACTTGCAGTAAATATACAGGATGGTCCATTTCACGTGTCGAGAATGGGAGGGGCTTAAGAGCATGCTATAGTCAATCTTTGACAACCAAGTAACAAGAGCGAAATCCGCATGAAATTCTTTGTTTCACGCAACAATAACAAGGAAATCCTTGTCTCTAACTAGAATGATAATTGCCACTGTCAACTGTCGTCACAGCCATTACCATTTTAGTTATGAATTGCGTGAATCAAGATATTTTGGGATGTAGGTTCTCAGAATCATCTTCTTTTTAGCTTCTGTTACCCGTAGGCTTTGATATCAGTGAAAATAAGTGACGCGGCTACTTAGTTGGTAAAGATTGACTGTAGCATGCTCTTGAAGTGTCAGCTTTGAGTGCATATTTGACATCAAATCCACATCTGGCCGTTTCAAAGTTGTGCCACTTCAGGCCCCGAGGCGTAAAGCGGACCATCCTGTACAGTACAATTATTATCTAATGTTATTCAGCATTCGTTATTCATCGCTGTGACACAAGCGCGAGTATTTATAGCAAATACACAACAAGATCAGAGCTATAGCTGCAACAACAAAAGAAGACTATTCACATTGGCTGGTAGCTAGCGTTGACTAGAGCACACACAAAAAAACAGAATCATGCCCCTGGTTATGCAGGTAGTGAAGGTAAGTGGGCCCGTACAGCGCAGCGGATTTCAATGCTTGCTGCGTTTTCTCATAGAGTAGAAGTGCGGCGAGAATAATAATCACCCTACGCATTGCTAAAATTGGTGTCAATCTTACAGAACTGCGTCCACGGTGCAAAAATTTTCCTCGTCAAATCGGAGGCGATAACCGCTAATGGTCGATTGATAAGGAAAAAAATGGAATCGAGATTGTAAAACACATCCTCCGAAGAGAGAAAAGGTGGCTTTCAATTTTTTCCTTTGCTTTAACATATTTCGTCTATTTATAATCGCGTAATTCGACCAAGAGAACGAAGCCGCCGTTGCGATGGCCGCACTTCTTTTTTTTTTCCTTGTCGTATTGTGTGTAGACCGAGTCTCGAGTTGGAGGTTAGAAAGTTGTGAATATGTTGTAACGAACAGAGACTGAAGAAAAAGCGATTAGAAATTCGGCGGAATCAATCGGTCAGCCGGTTTTTTTTTTCTGTAACGCCTGGTATCATGCGTTCGGGTTAATTCGGGTATCCGGACTGTACGGTCCAACAGACGCTGCAATCTGTTCGGTTATACCGCGCTACGGTTAGAGATAAAAAGTATAATTATACCTATGCGGATAGGATCGCGCGATAACGGGAGGCGACTACACCCACGACACCGGGAACATGACTAACCAGCTACTCGGTCGACCTGGAGACTGGATCAGACCTGTCTCGACTTGTCTCGGCTCGTCTAGACCCGCGGTCACCGTATACGGTGTATAAATATGTGCATCGAGTTCGTCCGGAGGCCTGCCCATGAAACGGGGGTTTCGGTGTGTTCGTGAATCTCTGTCACATCCAACGCGAGTGCACAGAACACGGATTATATCGCCCCGCGTCGGCGGGATTACCGCGCTTATGATGGTATTAATTAGATACTGTACGTGTCTATACCTTGTTTGAAGTTTCGAACGAACGTTTTTTAAATACTCTGAAGTCACGCACGCACGAACGAACGGAGTATAGATACCGATATTGGTTCCACCTGTGGGCGACGTCGCGGGTCCTCTGCCTTCCGTCGGTAACTGGAAAATCAACCTCGCGTCCTCGTACTCCCAGCGTCTCGCGAGACCCGTGGATCCCGTTAGAGCGTAACGTGCGAATTGAAACGGCGGGGGAATGCGCCGTCGACCTGCGTCGATTCTCCAACTGCACTGGCCAATGAAAGGGGAGCGTCGTGAGTCTCGGTATTTGAATCACGACGATCCTTTTTCTAACGGTTTTTTTTTTCTAGCTGGTTCCACATGGGGTTCCGATTCCACCGATTTTTTTCTCATGGCTGGTGTATTCAATCCGAGGATCTCTCGTGGACAGACGTTTCACAATCTCTTGCAATCTTATTCAATCTTCTACGTTATCTCTTATCATCTTGACGTAATATTTGTAATCTTTTGTAATCTTCCTTTTATCTTTTCAATCTTTATGTATACATACAAGTCTTGCTCTTATCTTTGTTGTCACAACAAAGGAACTCTTTTTTTTTACGCTATCCATTATTTATTTTAATTTTTGTGTTATTGTTTGTTTTTTGGATGGTCATGAGAGACCATTGTCAATCGGCTAAATAATACATCGTCATTATTATTATTATTATTATTATTATTATTCAATCGTTTTCTATAATTACGGTGTACAATCTTCCAGAATTTCCTACTCAAATTATTAACCTTGTGTACTGATTTCGCAATTTTTTATGTAATCAGTTATTGATAAATGACGATTTTATACAATCTCAAACATTGATGCTATATTGCATATAAAACAACACAAAAATATATCGGTTTGAAATCCAGTGTCGTTTGAAATTGTCTCCTCTGCGCATGCGCCGTGTCGCGATGTCGTGACCTTTGCCAAATTATGACGTCACACCGCAATCGGAAAGCGAAGAACTTGTCTGAAACAATGATAAATGTGAAATATTGTTTCAGTGACATATGTATCACTGTCAATAGATACGATGATGATGACAAAATTATTTTTCAATGTTTATTGTTCATTGACGACGCTAATAAAAATATGAGCTGGTCAATGCGACACCTGGCGGATGAATTTGAACCGCTGCAAGTAGGTCCGATCTCTTACGCACAGACTATTGGGATCGAAAGAAGACCGACCTGCCCTCTGGTTCGAACTAATAAGCGCGGGATAGCCGCGCTTCGATACAAAACTTACAGAAAAGGGTAAATTTCGATCAGTACGTTACAATTCTAATTTATCTTTGTGAGAAAAGATGACTAGAAAACAAGTCTGAAACATATTTTGAACGAAAATAGTAGAGCGGGATAATTCCTAACGGTTGAAAAGTCTGAAGTTGGCTAGAAAAGCGAAATAAACTGTCTGAAAGCCAGTTTCTGGACTCCAGCCAACTTCACACTGTTCGATGATGCATGCGGAATCGACCTACTCGGAGTAGTTCGAATCGATCCGACAGGCGACGAGTGACCAACGGCACCGCGCTGGTTGTCTCTAGTCTCTTAGATCCCGGGTTAAACTCTCCGCGGGCTGCAGCCTCAGTGAGCGAGAGCGAGGCATGACGAAGAATATGTCTACCGATGGTTTAAAAATAGTAGTGGTCTGCTAGCTGAAAAGGTTTTTTTGGCAGCACATGTATTTGCATAAGTACGAGACATAAGTGGTTCCAAGTTTATTTACCAAATCGACAATCATCCAACCGAGGGTGGTAGGTTAATTCGGTAAAATATGGCTTCGAAAGTAGCCTCGTCCCAGGCGCTGGGCACTGATGGAACAGACTTTTTACACAGACAACGAGTCGCTGCCCAGTATCAATTCAGGTGACGAACTTTTCTAGTCTATCGTACACGCGACTACGATCGTCTTGTCGATTCGTAATCAATGAAAACGTACGATTTTTCTTTTTCTAAAATTGAAGGTTAGTTTCGTTAACCTCGAATATGACTTCAGGCGCCTCTTTCTTCCGCAGTCTGGACCAAGAGCCAGTCGATATTAATTTGAAATTGTTTTATCCACAGCGCGATGAACAAGTCGAGGTTAAAGTACTGCATATTTTTTCACTATCTACTCTTCTTTGTGATGCTCGCCAAACTGTCCGCCGATATTCTCGACCACTTGGATATTTTCGTGCTGGAAATCGAAGAGCTCCAAATACCTCAGGTAGTCTATACAAACAAATCGGGTTTCAGCTGTGCCTTTAAGAACATGCTCCAGTCATTCTCTACTCTTCTTTACCGACCGTACCCGGTTTTCAGTTGTTTTCACCGATAGCAAAGCCTACGCGTCACGGGCGCGGATAAGGAACCAACAGCGCAATTCTAGATGGAATTCCGAAGATGTATATCGGAAAACTTCTTTGTTTCACGCGACAATGAAGACGTATTCTTGAAAACTGCACAGAATGGTAATTGTCATTGTAATTGTTCATCATGGCCGTGACCACCGCTTGACATCGACAATTAGCATTTTGTGCAGTTTTCAATAATACGTCTTCATTGTTGCATGAATCGAAGAAGTTTTCCGATATACATCTTCGGAATTCCATCTAGAATTGCGCTGTTGGTTCCTTTTCCGCGCTCGTGACGCCTAGGCTTTGCTATTGGTGAAAACCGGGTACGGTCGGTAAAGAAGAGTAAAGAATGACTGGAGCATGCTCTTAAGCTTCTTGCAGCTAATGATCCTCCGTTTTCAGCCTCTGTGGTGGGAGTACGTCTGGTGCGGGAGCCTCCTGCTCTCATTTCTAGGCCTATCCGCGATACGCTACAACAAAATCAAAACGATACAGCGGTACATGGCCGGAATCGTAGTCCTTGGTTACGGCCCGCTTATTTACGGAGTTGTATACTACTTCAGAGACGTATGGACGTATTTGACCAAACACGAAACTGAGAATATACAAATGTGGCAGGTGAGGGGAAGAATCCATTATATATACAATTGATAAAAGGCATAAAGTACTCTACATGTTATTTTCTGTCTCACAGGGCATGCCGTACGGCTTGTTATGGTACGCGTTCTTGCTTCTCGCCTCTCAAGTACATTTCTTTTCCTTATACTTTTCCTGGAATCTACAGTCCGCCTGGAAGGCCCGAGGATCGCGTAAAGTGGAGTGAATACACGTTGGGAAGAAAGAGAGAAAGTGTATATGTACATAGATGAACGTATTTTTCTTCAACGTTACTTTTCGTCTCTCTGTTTTTCTTTTTCTTTTGTATGATTCTTTTACCTGTATTTTTATTTCCTTTTGTTCGAACACAATGTATATTCATGTATCTATTGTACATAGACTATACCCTGTACACAAATTTGTCTAAAATATTCTTGTACGAATATCATTGAATTATATTTACGTACACAACCAGCTCTACAACCTGAGGCAATACCAATATCTTGTTTCTCCAGCTCAATTCCCATGACTAATACTCATTTCTTGTATTACGCGTGAATATAGGTTCAATTTTTATATCAATTGGAGCCTCAAAACTTCCTATGATATCAGATAGTTAGACGATGAAGAATCGTGATAACAATACTTCAGCCAACAAACAATTACAATAGTACTATTAAAACAGCAAACAATGATACTTTAAGGTGAAATGAAAGTCACGTGATCTCGATATGATTTACACTTGGAATTTTCAAACGCTATTTTCTCAGCCAAAACAGATTCGATTGATGTGAAATTGATATCAGTGACGTAGAAAAACTGAACGAAGGGCCTGCCAATCGTGGATTTTCGAATATCGAAAGACATAATCAGAATTTTGTGTAACAATATTGTTCTGTGACCCAAGGAGGTGCTGCCCCTCGTGGAGAGAGGCAGCACTTCCTTGGATTACAGAACAAAATTGTTAAAAAACTGTTATTACGTCTCGACTTTCGAAAATCCACGATTGGCAGGCCCTTCATTGAGTTTTTCTACGTCACTGATATCAATTTCACGTCAATCGAATGTGTTTTGGCTGAGAAAATAGCGTTTGAAAATTCCAAGTGTAAATCATATCGAGGTCACGTTACTTTCATTTCACCTTAACATCAACAATACGAGTCGGACATTAATAGTTAGACAATGAAAGTCTGGTTGAAGTTAGACGGAAACAGTTAGACAATGTAAGGGTGGCGGGGGGGCTGGTTGAGTTAGACAGTGCGCAGTCAGGGCACGCGTCGATCGAATCGACGAATGCGTCGTGTGGTATGTGGTCGTGGTTCAGGAAGGGCCGTCAGGTGGCGTCGCGCATGTCTCAAGTGTCAAGTGTCAGGCAGCCATATTCCCGTTTTCTAAACTCGAAACAAGTCCGAAAAATTTAGTTGAATTGAAAGAATAATTTAAGGATTTTCTTTAATAAGTAACGTGTGAACTTTGAGCAATAATGACTGACAAAAAAGGTAATTATCCAGCAATATCATTATAATCCGAATGAAATTACCTCAACGACTGAATATCGTAGAGAAAATTCCAAAAAGATATGATTATTTTAACATCGAGTAACAAGGAACGGGAGGGGAATTCACATACTCGCCTAGGATGATAATATTACAACTCGGGGTAATAAAAAAAAAAACTTTGCCTCTTTGGATATATTCACATACTAGCTCGTATGAATAATTAATTAATCGCGGTAATCATCGTCGTATCATAAACGCGAGATGAAATAACGGCTTTAAACCAACGGGAATGAGGAAAAAAAAAACGTCTCGGTATCTCATAAACCGCGATAGAATTCGGGTAGGATTTACATTGCGCAAAGTAGATCAATACTCACTACCCAAGTTTAGTGTAGGAATATACAAAATGGCTTCCGGCCTTGGATAACTGGATAGAAATTAAATACTTCGATATTATTATCCGCTAACTGATGATTATCTCGATGAGAATTGTAACAATTTCATTCTTTTTCAAAATCATTAATTATACGATCTTTGTACCACCACGATTCTCGCCTTCTCTCGAAGGCCACGGCCCTCCTATAGCGGTCATATCTATATGTATACATTCGAAAAACAAAAAATATACTATATGCATAAAAAAAAAAAAAAAAAAAACGGAAGGAATTAGAGATCAATAAGAACGTATTCTTATCGATTTTTCCCGCCTTTTTGACGTTTTTAGGGTCAGCCAATAAAACAAAGAGCAGCGTTCTTCTTTTGTTCTGACTTTAGGGTGATGACGATATGTTTGGGATTAGGAAATCGATTTTCAATTTTTATTTCTACCGACTAACTCTGACCTTTCCTTAAATTAAAAAATCATTTCGAAGTAGGTACCGAACGTGAAAATCGATTTGAGCTATTTATAATGACAATTTTCAGACTCGTATGAATAAAACAATCAGATCTGTCCCTTATAGTTGTCATTTTATTCTCCCTTTGTTCGATATCCGAGAAGACAAAGAGTCAGCATTTGATCAAAACGAGAAAGAGTAAAGAATAAAATAAAATCGATGCTAGCATCTGATCAGACAGAAACAGGGCGGAATAAATTAAATATTTATCAGAACTCGATGCATGTTTCTCAGAGTAAAATTTCGGCTTTCAGTAACTGTAAAAGAAAATGAAAAACAGTAAATATGGATGACGAGGATGAAGATTCGCCGCTCCTTTTTGGCCGTAAATTTTTATCAAATTTTCACCTCTTGTGTCATAGGAATGCAATTTCATTCTCATTTATACAGGAACTCGAAAAACAACAATAATGATCGTTAATCATTGTCATAAATTTTGAACAGCTTCTGAAGCAATAAAGAGACTCGGTTCAACTCGAAGTTGAAGGAATGACGAATTTTTAGCTGCCCTGGTCAAACGAACCAAATGGTTCGGACAAACGCTGATCAGGCTTTTGATTCTTTTGATCAAAGTCAAAGTAGTCGAGACACGGAAAGGTTCGATTAGTACTCAAAGTCGATATTTGAGGTGATTCTGCTGTTCTGGCAAATGATCCCTTGTCTATGACGGTAGCAAAGAGTTTGTTCAGGTCTATGACTCGGATGATATTTGGGTAGGTGCGAGGGAGGGAAAGAGTTAGCCGGCCGAATGGGTCCCCGCATTCGATTTGGAAGGGAAAACGAAATAACTAGATATGTAAGTTGATGATTTTGGCGTACGCAAGTACGTCGTTGATTCCGATAATTATAAGAAGTACTACGAGCCACGGCGTTCTGTGAGACGAAATGAAAATAAAATAACATAATCGAGAGGAATATCAGTGCTGGTGGTTAATCTTCGAAAGTGAGGATATAGAGGCCAAGGTTGTGCAGGGTGTCGATGTGTTTGCAGCGGATTGATCCAAGTCAGTAGGTGGAGCCATCGAGCGAGCGACGCAAGTCCAGACTAAGCCACGTATCTACTTAAACCTTCTCTATATATTATATTACATTAACTCACTACATGTCTATGTGCCTATTTAGTGTCTATGCACGTATATGTATGTATACACATATGACATACGCTGATGACTAAATCATCCCTTTCGACACGCTCCGGCGTGCAGTGTCTGTGTGTTGTATTTCTTATGAAATGACCGAAGAACATTTTTCACGACTCCGGACCGCCCGTTCAGTTCGTCGGAGAGAGAAAGAGAATTCAGGGCGGTAATGTAAAACGATGAAAAATTAAATATGTGTGTATATATGTATGTATGCATACATACGCACGCCCACACTCATAACAGACGCACGAATATGGGTGGGATTATTGGTAAAGGGGTAAATTTGGTACTACAATCAATTATGACCATTGGCTATCTGTCTTTGTGCGACTGTTTGTTATTATTATTATTAATTGAATACGTACCAGAATGTATATCTTTATATACTATATACACAGAGCGAGCGGTTTCTCTCGGGTGGTGAATAAATCGATAGTTTCTACAATCATTTTCTCGAGGATCCATGATAGAATTCAAACAACTGATTTAATGCTGATTGTGAGAGAAAACACTCGCTGTTGATACACCCAAGCCAATATCTCTGACGCAGATTCATTGGTTTCGGTCTATCTCTACGTTGTACTGAGATTGTGGTATTGGTTGTTTGCTTAGATTACTTTTAACGCAGCTTCCGTGCTCCGGCGACGCATAAATCATCGGCGATACAGAGTTTACAGAATAACGTTTCATAATCCGCTTGAAAAATTGAGTCGAGCCGGGGTGCGAGCGCCTGCAGGAGGGACGAAAATACTGTACAAGCTCGACTTTGATAACGTTTCTTTTCTCCAGCGAGTAGCTCACTTTTAACACTAGTGCATGTCGCTTTCGTTTCGATAACAAGTTTCAAGATCTTGTTGCATTCGTTCAGTCCGGAGGAGGAATCAGACTCGATTACACCGCAGGGTCTTTCACAGTTGATAAAGATGAGGAAACTTGTTGTCAACGATGCATGATTCGAGTTTTAATTAACGGTAAATCATAGAATTGTGTTATCTAAGTTTGATGATAATTAAATACTCGTAGGTATGACAAAGTACTAGTAATTCGTAGTTCGATTCTTGACCTTTGAATCAATATCGGTTCGACGATGAGTATATGCAATAAAATTGTAATCAGAAGTTTAATTTCACCAAGATCTAACAGACTCTTGAATTACACTATGGACACAACAACGTCAAGTTGTGTCGTTGTCAAATCCAACGACGTATAAATAACTGCACGCGGTCTTTGATCAGTAACATACTTTAGTATTTCTTTCTTTAACTTTGAATTATACCTACTTTCATTTCCCATATACGCATGACAGTAATAATTTATGATAAATCTATAAATAATCCTCATCCGAGTGCCCAAAGATCTTTACTCTCCTAATCAACTGGGAATACACGCAATACATCTGCGGACAGGTTTTTGGGCGCAGCGGTGAAGATACGCATGCCATAGTTTACACTTTGATGAACGTTCCGCACCCCGTTCAGTTTTCGCCCATCCTTTTCTCAAGCTCATCCGTTCTATTACATGAAGGACAATAGATAATGAGAAAGTCAAAGAAAAGGTTGGGCAATACATTTTTACAAAATTCATTTTATCGCATGTTCTTTTAAGAGCCTTTCATTTGTCTTGGGGGAATGATTTTCTACTAGCAGATACCTTCGTCGTTACCGAAACGCATTTGAGTCATCCTCGGCTGCACATTTTTCGCAGTCCTGATTCAATTTTGGTGAAAAAATATTGGACCAAACGTGTGAGAGTGACGACGAGGCTTTCACGCGACACGAGCATGTGCATGCGAATGTCAATTAGGCGCAAGACGCACCTAAGTATTCTGAAGTTAATAGTGAGCTTAATTGAATAGTGTTCAGGTCAGGTCAAAAAACTAAGTCTTTTAAGACTTTGTTTTTCTGTCAGAAAGGAAGTGCCTGCGTTTTCATTCGGAGGCAATATCCTTAAACATTTACTTGACAGTAAAATGTATCCGAGTGATGGACTACCGGTTTAGCTTTTTGTAAAATAATTCTTTTTTCATCTTTTCTTTTAAATATACCTACACCCAGCCACGATGCTCACACGATCTGCTCGATTAATTTCAGTTATCACGCTTCGTTGAACTTTTTGAAGATCCTGTTTGCATCGTTGCTACGGCGCGTAAACACTTACCATTCAAATGCCTCTGCGGTAAAAGGATTCGAGCGATGAGATGAGAGACCTCCGCCACTCGAGATAAACCAAAAGAGTAGTAGCAGGCAGTGAGTGACTACGAGGCTCGAACCCATTCACCGTGCCTTGGCATTCGGTTATGGAAAATTTGGTGTGGGCTGACGTCTATGTTAGAAAGTGTTTATAACGTCAAATATTATACTTTAGCCGATTTGTAGCATCTGCGACGCGTCCCAAAAATCAACCGCCGCGTTTGCTACGATGAGGTGTATATCTTAGAAAAAGAAAAAAACAAAACGCAAGCAATATGAAAGGAAAATTGGGTGTTTTGCACTGATTAATGAAAAAAAAAACTTTGTTACTAAAGTTAGATTGAATACTGCACAGCTCCCAAATGATCGGTAATATTATGATACATGGTAAATAATGCAACTTATATAATCTAAAAGAGAGAGAGAGAGAAAAAAAGAAAAAGAGAACTACATACGTTTAATAATGTTTGAATTTATTTATTGAATATATTTGCAGAGATTTGTTGTTTGCTGAATCTTGTGAATGTGTGGAATTTAATATATTCATTGTACCACTGTACTTTATTGTATATTTACACACTCACAGCTCGGAACGTAACTTCAGTTGAATATGTATACTGAATTAAGAATGTTTCGGGCATCAAAATAATACCTATATAATTGACCTATTAATGCCTACCGTCGCGCCGCTACTGTTAACATGTACTCTCATGTCTGATGAGAATTTAAAACAACCATATGTACATATACATTATATCCTCTGTAACGATGAGACGGAAGACTATAATAATTTCTTCTAACGAAAAAAAGAAACACATTATAAATAACTAACTTTATGTAAGAAAGTATCGGGCGTTAATGGGTTAAACTTCAATTATATGGCTTGATTTACAATTTTTAAAAAATTTTCATTTCAAACTTCTATTATTTCACAAAATGGCTATATTTATGCTCAGTTTTTATTTCGAACATATATATCAGTTGTTATTTTTCAAACCACCAAAGTATTTTCTTGCGAGTACAGCGTCTCCGCCTCTTTCATCCATCGTGGTATGGCCGATTTTCGTTTAATCGTTCAATAATCAAAGAAGGTTCATCTCTGTACTCCGAGAAGATGCTTGACACATTTTTTTTTTTTTTTAATAGACAGAATGTATTTAGCTTATACTTTGATTGTGTACCGCTAATTGCTTTGAGATAAGTTTCGAATCCTAGTATTTGGTGAAGGTAGGTCATTCACGAGTAAAACACTCTCACATCTGAGAGATCAGGCTCATATCACTCTCTCTCTCAAATGTGAGAAATGTATACATAATGTACTTCGAAGCACCGTTGACATCTATCGATTCGTTATCCTGACGGAGATTCTACGTTCAGGCAGAATCTGAGCCTAAGAATATCGAAAATAACCAGGAGTAGAGTCAAAATGATGTTAGCGGGGCTGGTTTTTTCTTTTTTTCTTTCATTTTGATTCTTTACACCTATTGTTTTATACTTTTTTTTTCTTGTTTTCTTACGTTTATCAGTTTCATTTAGTCACTAACTCCTTTTGAGCTTCAGTTAGTAATTTAATATACCAGTGTATGTTACGTGTAAGATATTTATATACTTTAAATGATGTATATTATGATCGTCAGTGAGGGAGTTTATCTGTGGCCTAACTTGCGCTTGCCCTGTAAACGCTTGTGGTCAAAAACTTTGTGGGACATTATATATTTAAGGTGTGCATGGTAGTATATTACATAATTTTTATTGACATACAAGACCAGGGATCATTTCAGGCTCGTTTAACCATCGTGAAAACTTCCTCACCGGTCAATAGTATACAACATGGCTCGAGTCACGGTAGGATCTTTAATCGCGGACTTGCACAAGAAATAAACAATGAATTCTTCTCTCTGATACGAAGTGATGAGCACATTATTTTCAAAACTAACGCAGTTTACAATTATACAGTTTCTACGGTTTCTACCGTGCACACGAGCCATCCGCAACACGCTAGATCTCTGAGTTTTTCTTTATCGAGTCCACCGTGTTCGTGTACTCGCAAATAAAACCGTTACATAACTTTGAAATCCTAACGAGAAGCTGAGACTAGAGTTGGACTTGACTTGTGTTACAGCTTACCCCGTCGCACCTCATCCACCAACCGGCTTCGTGCCAGCGCAAGCTCAGGCTGCAACCTATGGCGGTGAGTTTCCGTTTCCGTCTTTACTTTTTTTACTCTCGGATACTCAAACGGTTTATCTATACAGTCGCAGGCGCTTCGCCGTACGGGGTCTTCCCCAATCAGCCACAGCTCTATGCCACGCAGGGGCCGCCGCCGCCGACCTACGATCAAACCCTCACTCATCCCATGGTAAGATCCGTCGCGCTCCATTCAGGGTGTCTGTTTGATCGAAAAACCTGGAAATATATCTCGGGAGATTGTTATTTCTCTTTAAGGTGAAATGAAAGTCACGTGACCTCGATATGATTTACACTTGGAATTTTCAAACGCTATTTTCTCAGCCAAAACACATTCGATTGATGTGAAATTGATATCAGTGACGTAGAAAAACTGAACGAAGGGCCTGCCAATCGTGGATTTTCGATATCGAAAGACATAATCAGAATTTTGTGTAACAATATTGTTCCGTAACCCAAGGAGGTGCTGCCCCTCGTGGAGAGAGGCGGCACTTCCTTGGATTACGGAACAATATTGTTAAAAAAAACTGTTATTACGTCTCGATTTTCGAAAATCCACGATTGGCAGGCCCTTCATTCAGTTTTTCTACGTCACTGATGTCAATTTCACATCAATCGAATGTGTTTTGGCTGAGAAAATAGCGTTTGAAAATTCCAAGTGCGAATCATATCGGGGTCACGTGACTTTCATTTCACCCTAAACATCCTAGAATCCTCAGGGAATCTTAGATCCTGACTTTTGTAGACACTCTGTATTTGCAATCGTGGAGCAACCTCTGACGATATTCGCTATGTCCAGATGTACCAGCCGATGTATGGTCAGGGCTATCCCGGTGGGTACCTCGCTGGATACCCGACAGCCTATGGCCCTCTTCAGTACTATCCTCCGCTGACCGCAGCCGCTGCTTATTACCCAGCAGCTGCGATGCAGCCGGCGCCTGTTAGGCCGACGATCATGGTCCCTGTGAGTATCTCTCGTGGGTATTGAGCCTGGTCGAACGCTTGTTTGGAAAAATATTCTATTTCCAGAACGGTTTCGAGGGCGCAAGATTTGACGGAATATCGCAACAAGTATTGCCACCCCCGCCACCCGGAGTAGCCGCGAACGCGGCTCAGCTGGCAGCTATGGCTGGACACAGCGTTGCTCTCTCGCAAAAGAAGGGTTCGTTCCTGGGAGGTGGAACAGAGGGTGGATATACGTTCTGGTAAACGATCGACGAAGGAAGGGGGGGGGTGCCAAGTATCGAGATTGATGTAATAGTAGGAGAGACGAGGGACGATGGGAAGAGAGAAAACTAAATTAAAAATTGAGGTCAAGGAATAAGAACAGCAATCAAGAATTCACTAGCGATCCGCGCTCGATCCGTGTAGGCATATTCATATTCGGTTAAAAAAAAAGTCCCGAGTCGCATAGCTGACTCTTTGGACAAACGGGAAGAGGTATTGTCGTTAAACGACGCCTTTGGGATTTTATTATTTATTCAATAAACAGTATCAATATCAATTTTTCGATGGTTGTAGGGTAGGAGCGGAGAAGTAATACCTAGATATTCATTACAGTCCGCCTACAGGGATCGGGACGTGTAAATAAAAAATAAGAACGAGACACACATCAACAAAAATTCAAGTGAATTCTAGTGATATACAATTTCTAAGCCTTTTTTTAAAAACTAACGATGAAAAGTTTAGAGAAATTTGCCCGCCGCTGTGCGTCTCCGAGGTACTTGACTGGTTTTTTTTTTTCTCCTAGTTGTTGATTTTAATTTCATTTAGTTAATCTCGTCGTGGTTTTTTTTTTTTTGGTTTTTTTTTTATTCTAAATCTATTCGATTAGATTGATCAAGAGGACAACAAGACACGAGGAATATATCAGACTAATTTACTTTTCGAGTTATTATGATAGAAAGGAAAAAAGAAACCGAAAAATGTATGAAAATAATTTATTATTTTAATTTTTTTATTATTTAAATTTATTATTTAAATTTATCTTCATTCAAACTTGCAGAAGTTTTATTTGTTACTTATTTAATAGTTTATGTTACCTTGATCACAGAATTTCGGAGTTTGATTAGATAACAAACTGAGAAAATATCGATAAAAAAAATTAGAAATTAAAATCAAACAAAAATAAAGAATAAAAAAATATCTGTCTTAGCTTCGAATCTCAGAAAGAAGAGTTATTATTGGTCATTATCTCGTAATTATTTGAAAAAAAAAGAAATCTCCGCCACGAATCTCAATTTAGTTTGTTTATAGAATGAAAAAAGAAAAGAAAATCTACGACGACAAATCCATTGTTTTAAT